>RJWJ010016597.1:0-33520 GCA_004363605.1 Indri indri
TAATGATGCTGAGCACCTTTTAATCTGCTTATTGGCCATTTGGGTTTCGTCTCTTGTGATATGTCTGAGGATGGCTTTAAAAATTTTTTGGGGGTAGGGAGTGAGGGGAAGAGTGTAGCTGACTGATGGGAGGACCAAGGGCATATTCCTGTGACAAACCTTGTTCCAAGGTGTCTGCTGTTAACCGAAGGTGAATTCTCATTCCTCCAAGGCTTGATTTGTTAAAACTCATCCAAGAGTTGGGTAGAGCAGTGAAATGTCTAAGCATGCTGCTTGAAGCCTTATCTTCTAATCATTTCCAGTTATATAACTTTTTTCCTGATGAGTGTCAGTCTAGCAGGAGAACTCAAAATCATTAGCAGGTTTATAAAGAGATTTGACCAACAGCTGCCCTAGGAAGAGTGACTCTGAGTTCCCCACGTCGGTGTCAGACTTGTCTTCGTATTGAAAGGCGAGGGTGTTGGTGGAAAGAAGGATGTTCTCAGGGCACTTGACAGAAATGGATCTTTTAAAAAATTATTCTCCTTGTCAGCCCCAAGGTTGGCAGGTCTTGCATTTCAGGGCCCCTTCCTAGGCCCAGGACTCTGGGTTTGCTGCGCGTGTGTAAGCAGTGGGTATTTCCTCCTTCTTGCGGGAGTCACATCTGTCTAACCCCGTGACTGGGCAAGTGTGTCCTCACCACAAAGACTGGGCTGGGTGGGGGAGGAGCGGGCTCACCCATGTCTTCATTTTGCTTTCTGTTTCTGCTCATGTGTCATTTTGGGAAGGAGTCACTGACCAAGGCCTGGTTAGGACGAGATGTCACCAAAATGCTGTGATGCCCAGGCCTCCGAAAGAGCCTGTCCTCAGTGGCAGTGGTGTCTGAATCCCACCACTGAGGGTGTATCCATCAGTAAGGGTGCGGAGGGGAACCGTGCTCGAAGGGGGCGGGCGGTTTGACAGAGGGACTGTTTGGGGGGGAGGTGGTGGGAAAGATGTCCAGGGAGGGCAAGAGGAGGAAAGTCTGCTCTGAAGAAGTCACAGCCGCTGCCAACTGCCAGCGAGGGGAGGGAGCTGGTGAAAATACCCCGACCTCACTCTCCTCCTGAACCCTCTTCTCCTCCCTGTGTCTCCCCTTGGCCCAGCCCGCCTGGCAGCCAGAGGGTGAGGGGTTCTCAAGCAGAGGCGGCTCGGTTAGCTCCTGGTGCACGGAGCCAGCAGAAGAAGGGCTGGGGCTAGATCTCAGCAGGCAAGCAGAGAGTAACCAGTCCAGAGATGTTTCTAGACCTTCGTCCCATGTTAAAATGCAAAAGAACATTTGCTCTGGGACAATATTTATAAAAATTCTCTTGGTGAGTTCAGAAGGGAGCTTTGGCCTGGGGAGCTGATCTGAAATCAAATGCAGACACGTCCGGGGAAGATCTTGAACATAAAGATCCTTCCCCTGCTTGGCGTCAGTTAGGAAACAGGGAAGGGGCACCCATGGGCTGTGCCACCAAGGGCGAGGAGACACAGAGACACTTTGGAGGAACTGGGTTGGTCCAGAAGGGAGGGGGGGCCGGACTGAGCTCCCCAGAGTGGAGGCATGCAAGAAGTCTGCTTACTAAGGAAATATTATCAAGGACCAAAAAGACATGGCAAGAGGGGGTAGTGCTGAGGCTAAGGATGTGTGGAACACGAGGTTCCCAGGCTGGATCACAGAACGAGTGAGGAAGCAGAGTGGGCAGGAGCGGAGGGCCGTCGAGTGCGCTGAGCATAGGTCAGCTGCGCGGCGGAGGGAGAGGTTATTCCCTGGAACTCGCCCCGTGGGGGTGGGTGCTCATCCTTGCCTGTGTGGGGCAGTGGTTCACAGAGTGCTGGGTTTGAATTCCAGCTCTGCTGCTTATCAGCTGTGAGACTGTGGGCAGATTGCTTAACTTCTCTGTGTCTCAGATGTCTCGTCTGGAAATGGGACCGTTGCAATACCTATTTCTTAGGGTTGTTTTGAGGATCAAATGAGTAAACGCACGTAAAACTTAAAAACCACCACTTTAGGGTTTAGCCCCCAGGGTCTCTGACACTGTCACAAAGGCTGCCTCTGAACTGGAAAGGACCAAGTGGGCCAGTTTGGGGATGGGGGTGGAGGACGAGAAGAATGGCACCACCAGGGGAGAAAAAATGGGAGGGAAGCCATGATCCAAATTGATTCCTGACATAGCAGTGGGAAGCGGGCCAAGGAAATTGGCTTGAGCTAGCTTCTATCTGGAGGCTGGCCATTTGTCACAGAGGCAGTTATTTGAAGCTTGCCATTCATTCACGCATTAGTATGAATAAGTTTATTAGGACCTTTGAGTTCCAAATGGGGCAAAGTTAGGGGAGAGCATGGAGACATGGGTGTTAGAAGGAAGTGTCTTGGGGGAAGGGAGGTCTGGGGAGAGGAACACTTTTTACTTAAATGTTTCTCATCTTGAAGAGTTAGTGGTATAGTAGGGGTAGGCTTTGGGGTGGAGGTTCCCGTAAAGATTGTGGACATGGGTTCTGGGTGTGTGTGTGTGCGCGCGCGCGCAGCCTGGTTGATGGTGGCGCCATCTTTATGAAGCATTTCTCCAGGGTGCCGTTTTCCTAGAACGCAGTGCAAGGAACATCTTTTTACCTGTAACAAAGGTGTCTTCTAGCTGGCTGTGGCGCATCACCCATAGGCAGCATAATACAGTTGTTAAGAGCACAGGGACCCTAGTGGGTTCCAGCTGGGTTGGAGTCTCTTCCCAGTCACTCTGACCAGCGGCAAGCTACTCAAACCTTTCGATGCATCAGTCTCCTCATCTGTAACATGGGCATGATAATGGGACTTATTTCATAATATATTTGAGAGAATTAAATAAATGATTTCATCCATGTAAATAAAACAGTGATTCATAGATGTTTTTAAAAGTTTATTGTATTTTTCTTCTACTGATTTCTTGCGGGTTCCTTCTGTTCCAGCCAGCCAGGTCTCTCACTGCTTCCTAAAGAAGTCTGACACATGGCCAATCACGTATGCTGGCGTGGTCTGTCTGGCCCTTTCCTCTGTTTCCCTGCATCCTGCGAGGTCCTCTTCGAGGAACTCTTACTGAGCGTCAGCTTTTGGGCCTCTCCTTCCTTGGGACGGAGCACCTAAGTGACACCTGCCATATACCACCCTGAATTGGCAGTTTGGGAGCATTTATGTTAAGACAGAGAGGCCCTTGAAGGCTGGGATTTTCTGCTCTGCCATCTTGCTCTCCACCGTAGTTTAGCTGGTCCCTTGTACACTGTGTAGTGAGTGATGTACAGAGCGCTGGATTTGGGGAATGTGTACTTTGGTTCTCATTTCAGCTTTGCGACCTTGAATGACTCACTCAGTTTAAGTGGGTCTTCTTTTGTCATGGGTAAAATTAAGCTAATAAATACTGGGAGTTGTAAGGGTTAAAAGATAATGCATGCAAAATCAATCCTTCACTGTGAAGTAATGTTATACAAAGTTGAAGTATTATGATTAATCCTCTTGCATTCTACCTGCATGCCTTAGCCAATGCTGAACACGTAATAGTTTCTCCATAAAATTCTCCTGGGGAGTTGATTGCTTTCTAAAGTGAATTGCTGTTGCTTTTGCTTTGATCTGCCTATCGTGATGTTCTAGCCCCATCTTTTGGAGGAACTCCCCTACTCCCACCCTGCCACACTGTCCTGGTGGGGCTTGCCAACTGAGGTAGGTTGCTAAGCTGGGAGGAAGTTGCCAGTTGTTTCCCAGTTGCGGAGAGTCTACTTGCAGGGGACAGCCAACCAGAATGAGAGAGGCTGCCCTGTTGACATTGTGTGAGCCCCTGGAACCAGTCATCACTGAATTCCACCCAGTGATACAAACTTATAAATCCCTCCCTCCACCCTCCTTTCTTTTGGCTTAAACTTGTAGATTGGATTTCTGCCACTTGCAACTGAAAGTCCTGGCTCTCTCTTCCTTCCATTTTGGAAGGCAGCAATGGCCCTCTCTTTTCTATTAACAAAGAGAAAGAGAAAGGGTATTGCAAGTAAAAAGTCAAAACTGGAAGACTTTATTTAAAATGTATGTGCAGTATTTTCTTATAATCACATCCCGTGCTGCCTTTAAATGAGGTAGAAGAATATTTCATAAGGAGGCAAAGTATCACCAAGAACAACGGGCGTGTGTTAGTTTTGCAATTAGAAAACTACTTAAAAGCAGTTTTAGCTGGGCGCATGATTGTAGACCCAGCTACTCAGAGGCTGAGGCAGGAGGATCTCCTGAGCCCAGGAGTTCAAATCCAGCATGGGCAACATAGCAAGACCCTATCTCTTAAACAAAACAAAACAAAAAAACCTAAAAAAAAAAAAAAAAAGTTTCGTATCAGGAAACATGCTTGTAAATCAGGTCTGGAACCTCAAAATCAGCCTGAGTCCCCAGGTTTCATTTTTCTTATAGAGCAGCAGTTCCCCAACCTTTTAGGCACTGGGGACCAGTTTCATGGAAGACAGTTTTTCCATGGACCAGGGGATGGGGTGGAGGCAGAGCTTAGGTGGTGATGCAAGCGATGGGGAGCGGCTGTAAATACAGATGAAGCTTCACCTGCCTGCTGTGTGGCCCGGTTGCTGACAGGCCACGGACTGGTACCAGTCCTCAACCTGGGGGTTGGGGACTGCAGTTATAGAGCACTTGCTATGGGTCAGGCATTGTTCTAACCCTTTTAATCCTAACAACAACTTAATGAGTTAAATTGTACTCTTATCCCCATTTTACAGGTGAGGACACTGAGGCACAGAAGTAAAGTGGGCCTTTTAATAAGTCATCACCTGTTAGGGCTGCCCTTTTAATCCCTAGTTAGTTGGTTAGCCACTATTCCTAGCTCTTTTTAAAAAAATAGTTAGTATGTTTTTCTTTATTGAGATGTAATTCACATAACGTAAAATTCATCCTTTTAAAGTGTACAATTCAATGCTTTATAGGTATTCACTGTCTGGTCTCTTCACTAACTCTGCAACATTTGCCATCACATCAGAAAGAAACCCCTTCCCCAGTAGCATTCAATCCCCATTCACCCCTCCCCTCACCCTCACAACCACTAATCTGTTTCTGTCTCTGTGGATTTGCCGCATCTGTGCACTTCTTGCAGATAGAACCATACCATATGTGGCCTTTTGTGTCTGGCTGCTTTCACTTAGCATAATGTTTTCAAGGATCATCCGTGCTGTAGCATGTGATCTGTTCACTCCTTTTCGTGGCTGAATCATATTCCATTGCAGGGATATGCCACAGTTATTAACAGTTCCTGGGCCTGATGTGTTGTTGATGTTGCAAGTTGTGTCCACTGCTTTACGACCCATTTTGAACTTGAATAAGAAAATAAGAAAATCGCTCAAATTTGCTTTTTGTCTAACATCATTTCCGGTCTAAAATAAATATAAACAGCAAGTAATAAGTCATTAGCAAAAAAACATAAGGCGAGAAATGTGCATTAAAATGATGTATAACATAACCACATTTATTGAAGAATGTATTCCAATATCAAATGGCAAATTTCAACAATGCTAAAATCACAGTTGCTTTTGCATAAATATTTGGGGGATGTAACATTCTAAGAGAGGATTCCTGACCAGCGGTAAAGGGTTAACCAAGGGATGCAGGTAGAGAAAGGTCTATGTCAACCAAAACCAACAAATTAGCTCACCCCACAAAAACAATGCCCAATACCAAAACACAACCAAGAAATTTAAAAATGAAAAAAAGAAAAAAAAAAACAAGTTATTTTGACTCCCTTTTCCCCAAGCTCCTAAGTCAAAAATGCCTGTGCTGGGCAATCGTTAAGGCCTGTGTGTGCTCTGTGGTTTATCCAGGGCTCTCACAGGAGATAGATGATTGGTCCTAACATCAGCTTCATAGGCTTGGACGAGCACTGACTCTTTCCATCATCTTGATTATTCGACCGAGGACGTGGGAGATCCAGAACTTGTGATTTGCGGCCAGGTTAGGAAGTGGCCGTTAGTAAAGGACAGACTTAGCATTCAGACCTTTCAACTCTGAGTTCTGTACTCTTTTTATTATGAGCTCTTGGCAGTGTTCACACTTGTTTTAAAATCTAGATAGAGGTGCTCTGATTTTTTTTTTTTTCTGGGAATCACGTTAGTAAGAGTTCGAACTTGGCTTTGGGAAGCTTCAATAAACATCATGGTTGGGTCTTTGGCATGAGAGAGAGGAATGGCTGTGTGTACCCCTGATCCCAACCATGTGTGCAAACCTTGTTACCCAGCATATTTTTACAAGTGTGTTTTCCATGTTTATGTGTGTGGGGTTTCTCAGCCCTCTCGGCTGATCTAAAAGTCTTACTTTTGAGCTATAAGAGGAAATATTAGGGTGTTTCTGTTACTTTAAATAGCTAGTAATTCCAAACTCTTGGATAGGCTCTGCGGTGGGATTGAAAACTATTTACAGGAACTTTGGGGATGTTTCCTTTTGTCTGAGTATTTTAGAAATCAGCTTAATTGAGGTTGTCTGAGGGTTTTTGCAAGTTTCAGAGAAGTTACGTGTTTATACTTTGCTGTGATTAAACACACAGACACATTCATGCCACCCTGCACCCCCACCAGAGCCCTCCGCCATGGCTTTGCCTGAAAGTGTGAAAACACCTATCTGTTTATTCACGAGCCACGAACCAGGCACACAGTGGAACATGTGCAGGTCTGAGGAACAAAATACTCTGCAATGCTTTAAAGCCGATTGGGTAGGTATGGATAACTATTTTATAATTGACACATTTTTTAAAAAAAGTAAACTAGGTGACTAAGCATGTTGAAGAGGGCTTTTGGCTTCTTTCTAGCTCACTGTAATTCTTGACTTAAGAGGTAAATCTCAATGTTAGTATGCCCAAAGAAGCAGATTCTGAAATAGTAGGTCCTAAATGAAGGAGTTTTTATTGTCTAACTACAGGAAGACTCAAGATCCTGAAGCTGTTAACCCTTGACTACAACTTAGCCTGTTTCGTACTGAGGTGGTCAGTTTCCAGCCGCGGTCCCTCAAAGCTGAGTGAGCGCAGTCTCCGGAGCGAGTGTTGAAATGCAGATGGCTGGGTCTCACCCCAGAGTTTCTGACTCAGTAGGCACGGGGCGGGGCCTGAGAATCTGCACTTCTAGCAAGTTCCCAGATGATATTGGTGCTGCAGGTCTGTGGTCCACCTTTTGAGCGGCAACTCTCCAGAGAATTTGCTCCCTGCCTTTTGAGAGGATTTTGTCTTGTAAAGAAATGTGAACGACAGTCATAATTTGGAAGGTATGGCTGGACTTACTCCCCAGGGCTCTCTTTGGGGCATCTTTTCGAGGGCTGCCCCTGGAGGGTGGGTTTGGTGGACTGGTGTGGGCACGCTGGCCTACGAAAGGTTGAAAACATTGCATTTCTTATCCATACCTTTGGTTTAATACTAGTTTTGGTCATAGATATCTCAAGGCTCTCGGATTGTCTAACTCGATTCCTTGGGAGTTTGGGGTGCCTTAGCATTTTGTCAGAGCTCTGTGTGGGTCGTTTTACGAAGCGCTGCACTTCCTGAGTTTGGAGGGGCAGCAGGTGCTTCCTTTGTCGTCCTGGTGTGTGCGCAGTGACTGTTTCTGAACCCGTCCTCTGCAGTCACCATGTTCCCAGGGTCTGTAGGTGCATGAACTGATCTGTGAGAAGGGCTTGCTGATTTCAAGGGCCTGTAGGCTCTCACTCCCGACCCGTCCCTGGAAGACCCTGGCTTTGGGATTCCCAGGGCTAAGTTCTCATTGTTGATGAGGTTGTTCTTGCTCCCACAAAAACAAAATAATGAGCCATTCCACTTCACTGAGAAGTAGGGTTACTTTCCTTTGAGGACTGGAATGTGTCTTTCAGTTCCGGGGGTCTTAGAAAGCATCGCTGTACTAGTCCACTCACCAAAGTGATGGCTCCCTGGCTGTCCATCCTGACCACTAAAGCCCACTGTCCCAGCCACACCATGTGTTCAGCAGCAGGTGTGGTGGTATCCCCAGCAGGAAAAGTAGACCCACTGGTCTACCATGCCAGGGCTGGTGCATGGTTTGGGCTGCTGCATCTGTGGGAATTTGGAACTGGGGTCCTGGGGGCCCTGAGTGCTGTTTGTCCTCAGTGCTGCGTAGAACAGGCCACCAGGGCCTGGTTCTGTGGCCTCGTAAGGTTTCATCCAAGCCTCTATTGCCTCCTACCTGGAGCTAACTTTTCTAATGATGAGCTTGGGGGACTCTTCCAGGCTTATACACTGCCTGAGGTTTCCCCATCCCCTTTTACTTAGATTAACCCGGGCGTGACCTGCCTGCAGAGGAACCTCCCTGGAGTTCTATTGTTCTTTCTATGTACCTTTCCCAGTGGTTCTCTGATGCACGGAGATTGTTTTATTTCCTTTTGATGTGCATTTGAGCATGGAACGTGGGCATCACTGCGGCTCCATTCCTTACCTGTCCCCGTGCTGCTGGCTGCCAGCCCCAGACACCAGAGTGTTTGCAGCGTGAGCCAAGCAAGGCTCTCTGCCAGTCCAGGGTGTGGACTGCTGGACCGCTCCCCTCTGCCTGGGGGTGCCACCCTTTCCTACACCATGATCCAGCCACAGTTTAGAAGTCCTTTTTGGGAACCTGCTGTGCATCTTTGGAAAACATCCATGGTCTTTGGTCCCAAGTGGCTTCTGTCATGTGCTTTTCCGTCCTTCCTCACCCAATTGCCTGTCTCTGATTACAGGTTTGGTTTCCAGGGGATTCTGGTTAGAGGCAGGCAGATGCTGTTGGTCTTTCCAGTTATGTCTGCCGCACCATTCTCATCTAGTTTAAAGAAAGACTGGACTTTTTCTTAGAAATTTAGCACCCACAGATAAGGATTTACATAGTAATGGGCCAGACCCTTTCTTATCTGATACTGGGATCTGCAGAGATTGGCCACTCACTTTGGGCTGATCTCACAACTTTGCACGGAATTCAGGGCCCCCCAAAGTGCATCCTGGGGCCTGTCGTGCTCTGGTCAGAGTCCTTCTGTTTCACTTTGGGATGGTAACTCCGGCCCAGCATTGTCCAGAGAGAGGCTCACCTGTCCTCCTGGGCACCCTTTGGTGGCTGTGGTTGTAAGCCACTCCTGCCCTGTTTCAGGGAGAATGAGGCATGCAGGTGGGCACAGCTGTAGAGTCTTCAGTTTTGAACAGGACCCCGAAGGGGAACTAGCCACCGGCTTCCCCTGTCCCTGGAGTCCTTGGAGCTACTAGAGTCTCCTGTGGGCACATCCTGCCTCGAGGCCCTGCTGTTCTACCCCTCTGAGCACCCCGGTCCCTTTCCTCCAAGCCGTTGGCATGTGGAGCCCACTGCCTGCCGGGACCTCGACTGTTCTCAGCCCTTCCTGTTGACAACCCTGCAGCTGTGGGCCAGGTGGGGACACGGGTGGGGACAGGCCCACCTGAGCCACCTCCTTGTCAGCTTCATCTTCGTGCACGCTCACCTACTCAGCACCACCCGCGACACCCTCCTTGCCCGTGTGCAGCCCAACAGACACGTGTGAGTTTGCTAGAGCTGCCGTAACAAAGTGCCACTGACTGCGGGGCTTAAACAGCAGAGTTTATTTTCTTAAACTTTGAGATACTAGAAGTCCAAGATCAAGATGCCAGCAGGGTTGGTTTCTGCTGAGGCCTCTCTCCTTGGCTTGTCTTCTCCCTGCGTCTTCCCTCTGTGCCTGTCTGCGTCCCACCCAATTTCCTCTCCTTCTAAGGATACCAGGCATGTTAGATTTGGACCCTCCTTAGTGACCTCATTTTAACCTAATTACCTTTATAAAGACTCCATCTCCAAATACAGTGACCTGAGGGACTGCAGATTAGGACTTCAACATATAGATTTTTTGGGGGGGAAGGACACGGTTCTGCTCACGACACACTCTGTGTCTTCACGTCTGAACCCCCCTGAGTTCAGCCTGGGTCTTCATATAGAGCTCTATGGCTTGATCAAGGTTGCATGGAATTGAAAAAAATTATATAAGCTTGAAATTTACTGGAGACATCCCAGAATCTATTTCTGCAAGAATTATATGATTGGTTTTAGTGCCCTCTTTTTATGTTATATTTTCTGTTTTTAAACCTTTAAACGTACTCTATGGTCTGTTTTATTGACTTTATTTTGTGGATGTGTTTCTTTGTATAACTTGAAAGATTTACAATCCGCTTATAGTTCTAGTAGTTACCTTTGTAACTACTATATAACTTTGCAATATACTGCATTTCTTTAGACAGTGCTTACTGACTCATCACTACGAACAGTGACAAAATTATTGTAAAGAGTGTTCATCTTAATAAAATTAACTAACATTTATTATACTTTAGTTTTTTAAATATTTAAAAGCTTGACCCTGTCTGCAGCCCTGCATTGTAAGGTAGCTATTATGCTATTATAAAGGTGAGGAATTCAAGGCCCAGAGAGGTATGGGAACTTGCCAAGGCCATTTGGATTAGTATCTAGTAGAGCTGGAATTTGACCTGGAGTCTGTGAATCCAGAGCCCCGGCCCCTGACCCACTCTGGTTGGTCCTGCATATTTTAGGTAACCACCTCCATGCCCCCTCTCCCTCAATTTTATTTCTTTGGGGTTAGGCTATTTATTTATTATTTCAGAATATTACGGGGGTACAAGCATTTTGGTTATATGTACTGCTTTTGTAGAGTTTGAGTTGAAGTTACGAGTGTGTCCATCACTGAGATAGCGTGCATTGTATCCATTAGGTGTGAATTTACCCTTCCCTTCCTCCCTTCCACCGGCTTGATTTCCATTAAGTTTTACGTCCATATGTGCACATAAGTGTTGATCCATTAGTTCCAATTTAGTAGTGAGTACACGCGGTGTTTGTTTTTTCATTGTCGTGATACTTCACTTAGAAGAATGGTCTCCAGTTCCATCTAGGTTGTTACAAAAGGTATCAGTTCACCATTTTTTTAATGGCTGAGTAGTACTCCATGGTGTACATATACCACATTTTATTAATCCACTCATGTATTGATGGGCACTTGGGTTGTTTCCACATTTTTGCAATTGTGAATTGTGCTACTATGAACATTCTAGTGCAAGTGTGTTTTTTTATAAAATGTCTTTTTTTCCTCTGGGTAAATACTCAGTATTGGGATTGCTGGATCCAATGGTAGGTCTACTTTTAGTTCTTTGCGGTATCTCCATACTACTTTCCATAGAGGTCATACTAGTTTGCAGTCCTACCAGCAGTACATAAGTGTTCCTTTCTCTCCGCATGGAGTTAGGCTCTTTAGAGGGGAGTAATTCAGAGCCATACATCTTGGAGGTGCTTGAACTTGCTCTGGGAGTCTGGGCGTTTGCTCGAGGGTGCCTGTGCACTCATTTGAGCAGCAGCTCTAATGTCTCCTTGATGTGGCCTGTGAACAGCCTCCCAAGACAGGAAATTCTAGAGGTTAGTCAGGGCCAAGGCCCTGGAGCCACCTCCCTGGGTCTCCAGAAGCAGCCTTTCTGTGGCTACCAGAGGTGCAGGCTGGATGGGGTCAGCCCAGCAGCCAGCAGTACTGATAGAGACCCCTCTGAGTGTCCACCCCTGCTTGGAGGAGCCATTGAGGTACAATGGGCGGTGACCAGTGTGGGATCCTTCGTCTCTAGCATTTGTGTCTGCAGTGCTGTGCACATTGAAGGGACTCAGTAATTCTTTTTATTTTAATCTGGTAGCACAGAGGGGCAGAATGGCAGACTGGGTCTCTACCGCTTTCCACCACCACAGACTTCAACATTCCATCTCCTGTTTCTCTAGGGACACTCCCACTCCACAAGCACCTGTCCTCTGGGGGACTTCTGATAAGGAGCACCTTAGCACTCGTATTAGTCAGGGCTCACCCAGAGAAGCAGAATGAGTAGGAGCAACATATATAGACACACACATGTAGACACAGACATACACAGAGACACTAGACACATACACAAACACAGACTTGCATGACATATCTGTGTCAGATATGCACGCACATGTAGACATGCATGTAACCATAGACATACACATGGACATACACGCAGACACATAGACATACACGTATACACACACAAACACACACAGACATAGACACACATACACACACATGGATATATAAATCTTTAAAGAGAATCTTTATAGGGAGTTGGTCTTAACCATTGGGGGTCTGGCTAAGCTGTCTGTTAAGCTGTCATCTCCACATTTGATGGTGGACATTGAAGTTCACAGGGCAGGCAGAGTCAGGAAGGGAAGATCATGAGCAGGCTAGAACCTATGGGTATGAGCTGGAACTCCTTAAGAATGGACTAAAATTGCCTTTGACCTTGATGGTATGGCTGTCCTACGGAAGCTGGGGCCCTTTGTCACAGAGCTAACCACATGCCTCTGGCCCAGAGGTTGGAGAAGCTGAAGGAGGACCCAAGGGAGGGTGGAGCAGTTGCAGGCCCAGTGCTGCTTCACACCAACGAAGCAAGTCAGCAGATCAGCAGCAATGCACATGAGCTGCAAAATTGCTTCTGTTTCCCTTCCACTCACCAAATCTCCCAAGAATCTTCCTTTCGTGTATCCTAACCAGAACATGCAAGAAAAGGAATTCTGGGAGCTGAAGTTCAGTCTAGCCACATTGACACATCAGAAAGCTGTCCCACCTCCAGAAGATTGGGTGAACTGGTGCAAAGACAGTTTAGGAGTCCAAATGATCTAAATTTCAGTCCTGACTTCCTTGCTTTGTGGCTTTAGGGAAATTACCTGATCTGTGCCTCTTCCATTAGAGGGGAATAATAATACCAATACCCTCTTTGCAGAGAGTTATTAATCATAAGGATTAAATGGAATTAAGAATATCAAGTGCCTCGCTTTGCTTGTAGACCTGGGGTAAGCAATCTCAGACCTCTCATAGTTCTTGATACTAACAGGAACATAATATCTCTGCATAATTAAGTTTGACTCTGTCCCCTAGAGAAATGGTTTCTTCACATAGGGCTTGTGTATGCCTTATGTCGAGTTTATTCCCAGGATGATGATATTTCCTCTTGTTATCGTGAGTGAAATTTAGTTATGTTTTAAAATTGGTTATTGATGATATATGGTTCCAGAAGGATGCTAATAAATAGTCATGTTCCTCTCTTTAATGGGAATTCCTCTGAAGTTTCCTTATAACTCTGGTACTGGCTGTTGGTTTTAGATAGCATTTATATTTTCTATTTAGCATTTTAATATCCTTTTTATGTCTATTTTTCCGTGTCTTCGTGGAAAATGTAAGATTAGGCTGGCCCTAATACCAAGAAGAGGTATTTTTAAAGCCACAAATAGATGTGGAATTTTATCAAATGATACCTTGTTGGCATATCTCAAGATCATATATTTTTCCATTTTTGAAATGTTAATATAATTAATAATTTTATTAATAACAGACTTTCTAGCAGGACAGAATGTTGACATCAGAGGCAACTCAAAGTAAATAGCGTAGGACATAGTGTCTGTCAACCCGAATTCTAGTTCTGGTGTGGTTCTCTATCACAGATTTGACCTTGGATAAGCCACTATGTTTCATTATCCCCTTTAACAAGTGTCCCCTCTTCATATTTCCTTATTTATAAGATGGGGGTAGTTATGCATGCCCTCTCTTCCTTACTAGTGAGTTAGAAGGATAAAGATGGATCGGTAGTTCCTTCCTTTATGTTTATTTAAGTGGTTTCACATCTATAAAAGAACCATGAGAAAAGAATAAAATAAAGGGGCATGATCTTATTTATTATACCTTAGTCAGTTGAGAACTCTTTTGTTCATTCATTCATTCATTCATTCATGCATCCAATCGATCTTTATTGAGCACCTGCGAGTACAAGGAATTGTTGCAGACACAGGGAATACAGCAGTTGCAAAGTAGACAAATTCCCTGCACAGTGGTGCTTACATTCCAATGAACACTTTCATATGTATGTCAGCTGAGTGACAAATACTATGAAGATAAATAAAACATGGGGGGCACGGAGAGTGAGGCAGGTTGTGGGGAGGTTTGCTTTAAATGGGGTGGTCAGAAAAGGCCTCTCTGGGATGACATTGAGCAGAGAACCTAATTAAGAGAAGGAACGAGCCGTATGGAGATCTGGGGTAAGAATGTCCCAGGCAGAGGGGACAGCAAGTGCAAAGGCCCTGAGGAACCATAATGATGCCCGTGTAGCTTGAATTGGGTGAGCAGGTGGAAGAGAGAGAGGATTTGAAGTCTGAGAGGTCAAGGAGGGTCAGGTTATGCAGGGCCGGGTGGGCCCCCCAGGGATTCTGCATTTTTTAAGTGTGAAGGGAAGCCGATGGAGGGCTGTGCGCTGTGGGTGATGCATTTAGGCTTCCTGTCTTAGACCAGCGGTCCCCAACCTTTGTGGCACCAGGGACTGATTTCATGGAAGACAATTTTTCCACAGACCATTGGAGGGGTGGTTTTGGGATGATTCAAGCTCATTACATTTACTGTGCAGTCAAACCTCTCTGCTAGTGATAATCTGCATTTGCAGCTGCTCCCCAGCACTAGCATCACCACCTCAGCTCCACCTCAGATCTCCAGGCTTTAGATTCTCATAAGGAGCCACAACCTGGATCCCTCGCATGCACAGTTTACGGTAGGGTTCCTGCTCCTGTGAGAATGTAATGATCGGAAGCAGGCGGAGCTTATGCAGCGACGTGAGCGATGGGGAGCGGCTGTAAATACAGATGAAGCTTCGCTCGCCCCCTGCCGTGCGGCCCGGTTCCTAACAGACGCAGACTGGTACTGGCACGCGGTTCAGGGGTTGGGGACCACAGTCGTAAAGGCTCACTCTGGCTGCCCTTTGGGCGTAGATGGAAGCTGGTTATGAGTCGGGACAGACAGACTGAGGGGCAGCTCAGTCTGGGATGACCGATGGCGGTGCAGGCGGTGTGGAGTACCGGATCTGGGTCCACGTTGCGGGAGGTGCTGACTGAATTTGCCATGAGTCGAAGGCCCCATCTTAGAGACAGCTCTTCATGCGAGAAGAAAATGTGTCAGCCGTTCTGCCTTCTCCAGGCCGGGGAAATCTGGCCTGCATTTCCCACAGCACCGTCGCGCTGAGTCAGGAGAAACCCCGAGGACCCCCCAGGGACTCTCCAAATTCCTGGCTGGACCGAGGGATGAAAATAACGAAAGGGTCTGGATGTCCCCAGGAGAAATTCTGTGCTGAGGCCAAGCCCAGAAACGCCACACGGAGGAAGCGGCTCCCCGCGGGTCACGGGGGGTTCCTTCTGAAAGGAAGAGGAGCGAGCTGGCCTCGCGCCACACGGTCACAGTTTGCATTAGTCAGAGGACACTTCGCCACGGGGACATGGCGACTAATGAATAACAGACAGACGCGGCATTTGGGAGGCATTTGCTTTTATTCAGGGTGTCTGGTCCCCTTCAGACAGCGCTTTGTGCCGTTAGGGGCTGAACCCACCCCTGCGCCTGCAGGGCCAACTCGCTGATTCATGCCCTTGCTCTTCACCTCTCTCCCCGGCTCTGAACTCGGAAAGTCTCATCTCTCCCCAGTGTTACAGCCTCGAGTCTCCCCCCCACCCCCGCCCCGATTTCTGCTAACTCGAGTTCTCCCCTTTGATCCTCTGCTGACAGTTTATTTCCTTCCCAGAGCGTTGCAAACACCCGGCTTGGCTGGAGGGCGCCGCCCGTCCCAGCTCTGAGGCCCCTGGGTGCCTGCGCTGGGTCTCCCGCTTCGGGCGCGGGGCTCGGAGGTGGTACCAAGGCTGTGGGTGGGTGGCGAAGAAAACGAAGGCATTGTGCCCGCCCTGCCACGTGGGGGTGGGCCAGCACACATTAAAAACAATTTTAAATGGGGAGATCGGAAACGTAAACAAATGTAAACCAGCAGAGCATGATGGGGCATTTATGGCTGTTCACCTCCTTAGTGAAAGAGAAATCTCTCAGGCTAGTTCCCTCCCCGGCCTTAGTGGTAAGGAAGCCAGTCTGAGCAGTGGGCAGAAGGACAGCACCGGAGAGGTGTGGAAGGCGAGAGAGAGGGCTGATGGCCGAGGAGAAAAGAGAGCCCTTGCATGCTGTTGTTGGGAATGCAAAGCAGTGCAGCCACTATGGAAAACAGTACGGAGGCTCCTCAAAAATTTAAAAATAGAGCTACCGTTTGATCCAGCAACCCCGCTACTGGGTATCTGTCCAAAGGAAATGGAATCAGCACGTCGAAGCAATCTCTGCACGCTCATGTGTATTGCAGCACTGTTCACAGTAGCTAAGGTACGAAATCAACCTCGGCGTCCACCAACGGATGGGCAGATAAAGAAAGTGTGGTGCAGGTTGAGCATCTTGGATCTGAACATCTGAAATCCAAAGTCTGAAACTTTTTGAGCATGGAGGTGACACTCAAAGGAAACGCTCGTTGGAGCATTTTCGATTTGGGATTTGGGATGTTCAACCTGTATACATACGTAGTGGCATACTATTCAGCCTTAACAAAGATGAAAATCTTGTCATTTGTGACATGAATGAACCTCAAGGACATTATGCAAAGTGAAATAAGCCAGACACAGAAAGACAAATACCACATGATCTCACTTATATGTGGAATCTAAAAACGTTGAACTCATAGAAACGGAGAGTAGAGTGGAGGTTACCAGGGGCTGGGGTGGGGGGGTGTGGGGAGATATTGGTGAACGGACACAGAATTTCGGTTACACAGGAGGAATAAATTCAATAAATATATTGCACAACATTGTGCCTAAAGTTAATAACAGCGTATTTTGAAAATTGCTTACAGAGTAGATTTTAAGTGTTCTTACTACAAATAAGTGTACGAAGTAATGCATATGTTAATTAACTGGATTGAGCCATTCCGCAATGTATGCATATTTCAAAACATGTTGTATACAATAAATATATACAATTTTTGTCAATTAAAAAATACAATCATAAATTTTTTTTTTAAAAAAGGACTGATTTTGAAGGGAGGTTTGTGTGTGTGAGAACCTGCCTGTTTTGGAGAAGGATGCCTGCAGGGGAGAAAGACCCAAGTCACAGGGGCTCGGGAGGCATCGAAAATCCTTTGGGGGAGGGAGGAAGGGTGTTGGGGGGCACCTGCTAGCTGCGGGTGGGACTGGAAGAGGGGGCTGAGGTTTCAAGTTTGCTGCATGTTATGAATGAAGCCCCGCTACACCCGCCCTTTTAAAAGAGACTTCAGTTAAAGATTAAACTGCTTTTAAAATAATTTTTGGATGCCTGAGCGATGTTTCTTTGAACGCGATACCATGTGGAGACGGAGCCACAGCTGTGTAGACAAACACCGAGATGATGGGTGCCTGTGGAGGTGGGGTTGGGCGGGGCTGGAGACCGGGTTTAGAAGGAAGAGACGTTCTTCAGAGGAGAGGGCGCCAGCGTCGGCCCCTGAGCAAAGACCCAGGGTGAATCCGAGTGAGAAGTATTTAGTTGTGGGCACCGGATGTTTCGGAAATGAAAAGGGCAAGAAAGAAGGCATTGTGAGCACGTGAGCATGTGTTCATACATTCGTGAGTGCACGATTTCATACATTCACAAGTACATGTTTTCATACATTCATGAGTGCATGCTTTCATACATGCAGGAATACAGGAGTGACATGCCGTAATTGTCAGGTACCTGGGGTTCAGAAACTTCAAGTTTAGGTGGAAAGCAAAACTCGGCTGTCACGAATAACCAGAGAACAGTCAAGCAGTGCTGCTATAGGCCTGGCTGTAGCAGGGGTGAGAGGCACTGCGGGGAGGAAGGAAAGTTCTGAGTAACCTGGAGGGGCCAGGAACGGAGAGTTTCAGAATCTGTTCCTTCTCTACTGGTTTGGGTAGAGAAGCAATAGCAAACTCAGCAAGGTCCCTTTTACTTATTTATTTATTTTGAATGTGGTCTCACTATGTTGCTGGTCTCGAACTCCTGGGCTCAAGCAGTCCTCCTGCCTCAGCCCTGGGTAGCTGTGACTACAGGCGTGAGCTATCACACCCAGAAAGATACCTTTGATTTTTTCGATAACAGTTTATTGAGATATAACCCACATGTCATAGAATTCGCCCATTTAAAGTGTACAATTCAGTGGTGTTTAGTATATTTCTGGGGTTGTGCAATCATTACCTTAATCAGTTTTAGAACATTTTCATCACCTCAAAAAGAAACAGCATCCCCATTAGCAGTCGCTGCCTGTTCACCCTACCCACCCCTTCCATAGGCAACACTTGTCGCTATTTCTGTCTCTATGGACTCGCCTCTTCCGGGGCTTGTGTATAAATAGAATGATACAATGTGTGGCCTTTTGCATCTGTCTTCTTCCACTTAGCAGAATGTTTTTGAGGTTCTCCCACGTGGTAGTGTGTCTCGGGACTTCGTTTCTTTTTCTTTCTGAATAATAATCCGTTGGTGTGGATAAATCGCATCTTGTTTATCCCTTCATCATTTGGTGGGCGTTGGGGTTGTTTCTGCTTTTCTTTGGGAACAATACTGCCGTGAACATGCGTGTACCTATTTTTGTGTGTGGACATGTGTTTTTAGTTCTCAATGGCTATACACCTAAGAATGCAATTGCTGGGTCATGTGGTAACTGTGTTTAACCTTTGGAGGAATTGCCAGACCATTCTCTAAAGCCGCCGCACCATTTTGTGTCTCTGCCAGGATTGTATGAGCGTTCCAGTTGCTCCGCATCCTTGCCAGCATTTGTTAATATCTGTGTTTTTTTACCATAGCTATTTTAGTGGGTGTGAAGCAGTATCTTACTGTGGTTTTGAATCGTGTTGGCCGTCTTTTCATGTGCTTATTCACCGTCCTCATATCTTCTTTGGAGAGCTTTTGCCCCTTTTGTAATTGAGTTAAATTACACATGCCTTTTAATTATTGAGTTGTAAGTGTTCTTTATATATTCTGGATAAAAGTCCCTTATCAGATATCTGGTTTGCAAAAATTATCTCCCATTCTGTGGCTTGTCTTTTTACTTTCTCGATGGTGTCCTTTGGAGCACAGAAGTTACTACTTTTGATAAATGCCAGTTTATCAATTTCTTTCCTTCATTGCTTGTGCTTTTGGTGTCATGTCTATGAAGCCACTGCCTAATCCAAGGTCATGAAGATCTACACCTATGCTTTTTAAGTTTTACGGTTTTAGCTCTTCTGTTTAGGTGTTTGGTCCATTTTGAATTAATTGTTGTCCACTGTGTAAGCAGGGGCTCCAGCTTCATTCTTTTGGGTGTGGATATCTCTTGTGCCAGCACCACTTGTTGAAAACCCTGTTTTTTTCCCCCTGTGAAGGGTCTTGGCACTCTTACCACCAAGACTTCTTTTACCTGTGTTATTTATTTAAGTCAGAGGATGAGGAAACTTCTCGTAGCTGTCTACCGACCCACAGGGAGAGGTCAAATCAGTCAAGGATCATTTAGGTTAAAAGATCGTTTTGTCCAGAATTTGAAAAAAGGCCGGGTGTGGTGGCTCACGCCTATAATCCCAGCACTTTGGGAGGCCAAGGCGGGAGGATCTCTTGAGGCCGAGAGTTTGAGACCAGCCTGAGCAACATAGCGAGACCACCCCCCCTACAAAAAATAGAAAAATTAGCCTGGTGTGGTGGTGTGCCCCTGTAGTCTCGGCTATTCAGGAGGCTGAGGCAGGAGGATCGCTTGAGCCCAGGAGTTTGAGGCTGCAGTGAGCTGTGACTGCACCACTGCACTCCAGCATGGACAGCAGGGTGGGACCCCATCTCTTAAAAAAATATTTTTTGAAAAAGAATTCCAAGCAAAATGATCATTTAAATTTTTTACTGAAAATGAAAGCAGGCAATGAACAATGTTGTGTAAAATATAATGTTGTATATAAATAGAAGTAATAAAACACTGAGTTTTATATTCTGGCCCAGTTAAGGGTGAGAGGGGGCGGCCCTTGCCTCAGCTCGGTCTGGAATTCTGTGACCTGTGGACTGAAAATCAGAGCTGATTGCATCACGCGTGGGAGCCCGGGCTGTGGGTCTGTGAACACAAGGAACCTCTGTGTCTTCCCTCCCGTCCACTCCCTCTGACGGCTCCTGAGAGCTTCTCAGCAGCAGGAGGTCAGGGCAGGGACAGCCAGGCAGAGGGAGCCACCGTCTGTGGATGCTCCACAAATTGTTTCTTGGCCTTGATTTAGGAAGGGGATTAGGGAATTGTTTCCTCTCCAAGCCGCCTGGAGCACTGTGGCCTCCACCTCCCACGTGTGGGCTGGGCGGAGGAGCCGCCCCGGAACTGCTGGTGTGGGCTGCGGAGGGTGCAGGCAGGGCCTCGTGTGTGACTCGGGGCCCCAGCTGGGCAGGGCCTAGCACTTGGCTCCCAGGCCTGGCCGGGCTCCCTGGAAACCAGACCCGAATCCCTCGCCGACACTGACTCCTCTCGAGGTCCACCCAAGCTGAACGCCCGAGAGCGGGGGATTAGCTAAGCCCCAGATGTTTAGGAGTCTGACTCAGTGTTTGCGTGTGCTCTGTCGAGAGCTTATGTGGCCTGAGAGGTGGTCCTGGAATTTGCTCAGATCTTTGTGCGGGATCCGGTGTTTGATCAGCATTTCCAGGGGGATGCTTAGAGTTCCAGGATTTACTCAGAGCCTTCTCCCTTGGTCTGCTTGGCCTGGTTGGAGCTTGCCCAGTCTGCGGGGTCGAACAGGACAGAGACTGCAGTTGATTTGTACCTTGGAGGGGGGCCTTCTGCCTCTGCCTTCCAAGCAGAGCCCTGGCATTTGGGGGATTCTCTGCAAGTCCAGCATGTCCCTGGTTCAGTTTAGCATCTTTAAAATCAAAGTTCTTGAGTAAGAACTGTGTCCTTCCAGCCCTGATTCTGCTCGAGTCTGTCCCTCTATAAGTGCCCAGCTGAAATACTTGCAGGGCTGCTGGATGGGACTGCTGTCGATAGGGTTCCGGGACAAAGAATAATGGAGGGTTCCCCGCAGTGACTCGAGCCCGGTCTCCTCCAGGCCGTGGAGCCAGTGTGCAAAAGCCCCCATCCCTGACTTGCCCGCCCCAGCTTGCAGACTTACCTCCTTGGTACTGTGTGGTCCAACTTCACACTGCAGGCTGTGCAAAAGTGAAAGGGCCACACGGTGTCCCCCCGGAAGCCAGAGGTCCCCCTGACGCAAGCCAGGGCCGGGTCTGAGGAGGGGCTTTTGGAGGCACTGCTGTCTTCTTCCCAGAGCCCCCTGAGTCACTGCTTAGTTAACCCCACTGTTGAGAGCAAAGCCGACGTCCACAGTCACGGAAGCTTGAACCATCTCGAGTTGCAGCTCACAGATGCAGATGTCAGGGGACAGGCAGGTCACTGAGATCCAAGGAATTATATATGGCATTGGAAACAGGCAGCATCAGCCAGTCATTGGGAACACATGCCTAGCTGGAAATTTGTCATCTCCCAATCTTGTAATGTTGCCAATTGATTTAAATAAAAAACAGCAGCCAACAAAGCAGTGTGCTGGCCAAAACCTACCAGTGGGCTGGACTCGGCCTTCAAGTTGCAGCCCTCTCAATGCATAGAAAATTGAGTCCTAGGAACCGGTCACCAGTCACTTGCTCAAGATTGCAAATCCAGTAAGTAGCTGGCATGCACACACCCAGGTTTCTAGACTCCCAGTGTCTGGTACTGTCTCCCTTCAGCCATGCCAGGACTCACGAGGTGAGGAAACAGAGACCCAAAGAGGTTAAGGAAGGTCACACAGCCTAAGTGGCAGAGCTGGGGTTTGAACCCAGAACTGGTCACTTGGCCTGTTCTGTTCTCGCTGAGACGAGAGTCAGAGTCTGCTTGGTTCTGCAGCGTGTACTCTTCCCAGTTCCCCGCATTGGCCTCAGCTCCTAACCCTCAAAAGAGGCCTGTTGCTTCATGAGTGAGAGGCTTCTCTGAATTCACTGCTAGTGAGTTGGTGGCGAGGGAACTTGAATAGTGTGGCTGTCACCCCCAACTACTGGTGCGGGTCCCCTGCCGGTCAGGGGGCTGCCGTGTGGTGGTGGCCTGGGCACATATGAGTACAGGCCACTGATGGCAGCCACCGCAGTCAGCACGCACAGCGCGCGGGGTCGGCCTTGTCCGGCTCTCTCTGGCTCTGCTGAGTCTCAGACTCCATGATAGGACTCAGGGAGGAGGCCGGGGGCTGTGAGGCTGGAGGCGAGTGGAAGGGAAGTGTTAATAAATAAAGCAGGGTGGAGGGGCTTCTGAAAGATTTACTAGCTAAATATTTTCCGGATGTTTTCATAGTCCTTTAAGGCTGATCCAGAGGAAGGCTAAACAAGACTTAGTCTAATTCCCCCAGTGGCTCCCACCCACAGCTGATCCCCGCGCCCTGGCCTCGTTCCCACCGCCACCCTGACCTCCCCCTCCCCACCGCCCTGCCGCCCATCTCCAGCATTATTTTTGGTGTTTGCTGTTCATAGTTTGGATGAACTAATAACTTGTAACCCCCTAGGGATGGACACTGAGGTTGCTCCCCGCCAATTTTTTTTTTTCGCTATTATTACAATCATGGAGGGTAGCATTCCTTGTGATGATATCTTTCTGCATGGAGATTGCTTTCCAGGACAGGACAGTTGGTGCATTTGAATGGCGTACGTTTTGACTGACGCTGTTACATCTCTTTAGCGAGGTGGTACCAATGTGCAGTTCTCGAGAAAGTCTGGTGCCCCATTTGCTGGCCCAGACTGGGATTTGCAGGCCTACAGAGAGCTCTGGATGAGGTCTGTGGCTACCTGCAAATGGTGTGCTGCAGGAGCTAGGCGGGTTAGAGGCTGTACCTGCTGGCAGGGACTCGTTTGCTTGCGTGGGGTGCATAGGCTATCTGGGCCCCTTCCTTTGGGATTTCGACAGTGTCGTGGGGGCTGTGTTTCCCTTTAGAGGCCTGTCCCATTGGATCCCACTGGGGAGTGAGTGTGCAATTTCTGGTCAGGCCTCCTCCCCGGCCTGGGGTCTTGCAGAGTGAGAGAGGGGCAGTCTACACTGAGCTCCGGACCGTTTATTTGGGTGTCCGCCTTCAGCTTGGCTTCTCCTTGTTGGAGGCTTGTGCAAGGCCCCGCCACGAGGGGCTGGTTGGAGCCGGGAGCCGCGTGGGGAGCCATCTCGGGCACAGTGACGGCTCTGTTCCCCCTCCGCCTCGCCAGGGGCCCCCATTCACTGGAAGGAGAGTCACGCATTCCCCCTTGAGATAAGAATAGAGCCTGACTGTGCCCCAGGACAGAGTCCAGCTTCTTCAGCCGGCCCCGTGCAGCCTGGCAAGGGCTCCCAGATGGTGCTGGCATGAGTGGGCCCCGGCTGCCTGCCCCGCCGGCCTCTTGTGCATTGTGTGGCCGGGACACTGAGCACAGTGTGTGGCCTGTCCGGGCCCTCGGGAAACCCACCATCCTAGGCTCTACTCAGGATGGAGGGGCTTGTCCTCAAATCAGCTGTTCCAGGGCTCTGCTGGGCCCCTGCCCTTACCTGCGGCCCAGACTCCAACCTCCCGGCCTTCACAGCTCTAAGGATTAGCCACTGCTGTCTATTCCTGGATGGCGGGATGGAGCCCACTCTGGGAGGGGGAAGCAAGCTCTAGGAGAGGGATGGTGGCTGGGTGTTGAAGGTAGAGCCTGGAGACCACAGGGACTTTTTCCTGCAACCCTAAGCGATAATAAAGGGGACCTCGTGGGGGCCACAGATTGTGTGAGTGATGAACAGGCTCTGGGGCTTCTGCCCTCAGCTCTGCCTGTGTCCGAGGTGCAAGATGGAACAGCGGAGGTTCTGTCCAACAGCAGGACTTGACCAGGCACCACTGACCAGGCAAGAGGCGAGGCGCGTTCACTGGCTCTTTTGGGGATGATTTTGGGTGATCTCTAGTGCACGTTCTAGCTTTTGATTCAAAGGCGGGGCATTTCAGAGTGTGGTCCCCGGGCCAGCAGTATCGTCACCAGCACCACTGGGGACTTGCTGGGTGGGGCTGCACATTCTCAGGTCCCAGCCCAGACCTGCTGACTCAGAGCCTGGGAGTGGGGCCCAGCAATTTGTTTCACATGCTCCCCAGGGGATTCTGGTGCACGAGGGAGGAAGTTCTGAGACCACTGCTCTAAGTAGGATGTTGGAAAGCAGCCTGCAGTGCTTGCCTGATCCGACAGGTGACTCCAATCCAATGAGTGTGAGGACTGCAGCAATGTGGAGGGCGTACGCCCTACCTCAAGGCATCCACAGATATAAAAATTTTGTTTAAACATGGGATCTCCCAGTGGCTTTAAAAAAAATCTTTAGCTTCTACTTTTCTACATATTTCAGTTAATTCTACAACCGAGGTAGTGTTTGCATCAGCCCCAAGGCCGGGGGTAAGGCTGCCCCTTCTGGTGGGGAGTTCTTGGTGAGTCAGGTCCTAGGTGGTCTTTCTCACCTGGCCTGAGAAAGTGGGTCTGTTTTTGAGAATTTCAATAGGGCCACACACATACACCCAAGTGTTCAGGAAATTGCCTTGGGTGGAGGGTCTCTGGGTCCCTATCTCAGTGTAATGTGCCTGGGATGGAGGAAGAAGGAGTGTCAGGGTTTCTAGAAGGTGCTGGCTTGGGCACTGGCCCAGGACAAAGCACTGTTTGCGAGTCTTCAGTGGGAGGGAGGGATGAAGGAAAACAGTGACTGCCCGATTTTGAGGCTTAAGGAGTTTCTGGGTGAGACCCCCGGGTGGCTGTGGGAGAGTGACGTGATGGTACCACTCCTGCTTGCAGATGAGGAGACGTGCTTTGGGAACTGGTCTTAGTGGTTTCTGAGATGACTGTGGCGTGGAGGGTGCTGGGGTGCCGGTGGCACCGAGGGAAGCCCTCTCAGTGCTCCGAGGTTAGGTCTTCAGTACCCCTGTGCCTGTACTTAACGTATTTTCTCAACCAGCAAGTGGGCATGTGGCCTTTCGGGTAGATAGAATATTTTAAAACAGATCTGCGGGTTCAGGGACATTTGGTAATAGTAGGCAGCATTTACATAATACTTACTGTTTTCCCAGGCATTGGTCTAGACACTTGACCTTTAGTCACTCATTTAGTCCTCGCAACAGACCTCTAAGTATTACCATGCCCATTTTACATGTGGGAAAACTGAGTCACAGAGGCATTTAATGATTTCCACAATGTCACCCTGGCCATCTTTCTCCAGAGCCCAGGTTCTTAACTACCAGCTGCTGTACCTAAACCCCATCCTTCTGCATCCCATCTTACGGGGATGAGTGGAGGACCCCCCACTGCCTGTCTGGAAAGGCGTTGGAGTGTGGACACTCCCAAGCTGCTCTCCTGAGAACACTCACTGTGCTTTTGAGAACAGACCTCCTGTTTGTGGTCTTAGGATTGAACCTGGTGTAGCAAAACCATTTGGGGGAGACTCAGTAGTAGGATGGGAAAGAAATGCAGTGGACCTCCGTCTTCTACAGCTAGCGTTCCGGCCGCTCTCAGGTCCCCACGACTTTGGGGAGAGACGAGCATGGAAGAGTTTCCGCAAGGGCAGAGGGAGGTGGCTGGCGGCCGGCCCAGCTCCCGGTGGCAGCTCCTTCCGTTGCTGGCCACGTCTCCAACCGGGGCCTCGGACCAGCCCTGGGAAGGGAGGAATGGGAAGAGATAGGAGGGTCCAGAGCCAAGAGATCACCAAGGACTTGCGCAAAGGTCGGCCTTGCATTTCCTCCCGACAGGAAAAGTCTCACCAGCAGTTCTGCCTGTGGTTAGCGCTTCTGAAAAGAGAGTCCTAACTCGTGATCAGAGACTTGAGCTGCCAAACAGGTTTGGCCTCCTGGTGTGCCTGGGTGTGACATCCTCTGCTCATCCTCTGTCACCGGGCTGCCAGGCTGCGGCTCTGGGTGTGAGCACAGTCAGGCAAGAGGAATCAGAACCTGCCCAGCCGGTGCTCCGGGCAGGACTACCAGGAGATGGCAGCGTGAAGGGCCCACTTGGTACTGGGGTTGGCGCTTCTAGGGCAGATAGTTCCGAAGCGAGGAATGTCGAGTTCGCTGAGAAGGCTGACACCCGTAGATGCTTTGGGATGGCAGCCAGGCAAGGTGTAAAGACGGTGGGCAGCTTCCAGAGAAACCACCGAGTTGTGGTTTCCGGTAGCTGAGAAGACAGCAGTTTTAACGAACCCAAGGTCATGGTGGTGTTGGCGGGTCAGGGGAGAGAAATGGACCTGGAACTTTGACCAAGAACCAGGGACATGCTCGGGAGGGTCCCACAGCATGTTCTAGAGTGTTTCGTGTGTCACTGTGAGTGGCATGTTTGCAGATGTCCCCTGAGATAGTGAGCTCCTGCTCCTCCGTAACCCTTCTGTAATTAGTTGTCATAACCTCTGTCTCCCTGAATAAAATGTCAGCTTTCTGCAGTGTTGAGGGCCTGGGGCAGGCCCATGGTGAGCACTCAGTCACTACTTGGTAAGTGAATAAATGAATGAAGTGGGCAGAAGAGCTAGAAAGATCTTCAACTGTGACCTGGAAGCAATTGTAACGTCTTCAACTATTTAAAATCGCCCCCACCCTCCAGTCTCCTCTGAACTCCTGATTCCTCAGCCCATGACCTTCTAATATTCTTTATAATGTACTTATTTATTGTGATTATCGTTGGCTCCCCCCAGCCCACTCCCACCTCATGCTGGAACCAATGCTCCGTGAAGGCAAAGGTTTCCCCTTCTGTCTGGTTCACTGATGTGCCCCCAATGCCTAGAAATAGTGTCTGGCACTTGGTATGTGCTCCGTAAATATTTGCCAAATGAGCAAATGGATGAAAATGCCTGGAAGCACTCGGCTTGTGCCATGTGTCCCCAGGAACCCCCTCGTAGCACGTGTCGCCCTCTGAGTGTGGATGTGCGCGCCGTGCCAGTGTCCGGTGGCAGGGGACGGCCGGCTTCCCCTGGGAGGTGCCTGCAGTCTGGCCGCCTGCCCTTGGCCCTGCTTGGCCCTCACGGTTTCCTGGGCCCCTGAAGGGGGCACCCCTGATACCTCCCGACAGCTCAGAGCCACAGGGGCTTTCCAGAATTGACTGGCAGGGCAGCGAGGCTGACCAGGCAGCGAGTGGCGCGCCGTTAAGGCTGAGGAGTGGGGGCCTGTGGTCGGACCGCATTCCAGAGCCCCGCCCTGCTCCCACGACTTGGTTCTCACCCCATGGGCTGTGAGAAGTGGAAAAATGCCTGGTTGAGCAACTGACGGCTCAGGCGAAATCCCTGTTTACTCTGTCTCTGTTGTCTTATCTTGCAGTGAGTGCTCGACTCAGAAATTTAATCCGGGGCAGTCGTGGCTGTCTCCACACCCTGGAGAGTGACGGGGCCCTGGTGCTTCCCGTCACCCTCAGGGTGAAGCGCAGACGCGACTGTCTCCAGCTGCAGACTTGACGTTGCCCTCACCTGTCCACAGCGCGCCCGCTTGCTCTCCCCCCACGGCTGGGCCACTGTGGCCCTTCCTGGCTCAGTAAGCGGCTAGTTTGTCCTTCCAGCTGCTCTAGCTAACAACATCAAAAGCTTGACTGCTCTTTCTCTCTCACGCCCCGTGTTCAGCATGTTGGGAAAGCAGCTTGGCTCTTCCTGCAAAACAGATCTTTAAAAATCCGACCGCTTCTCCCCACCTCTGTCACCTCGGCCTGAGCCACAGCTGCCATTGCAATCCCTGGACCACGGCAGGCACATCCCGACGGCTCTGCCCACCCCAGTCTGTTTTTTTCACATGATAAGTCTGATCGTGCGACACTTCTGCTCACCACGCCCTGATGGTGCCCGCGTTGGCAGGGTGAAGCTGAGGACGCCCTGCGGTGGCCGGCGAGGGGCTATGTGACCAGGCCCCCATCGCCACCCAGGCCGTGGCACCTCTCGCTCCTGCGACCCAGCCTCTGCCCTCCATGGTGTTTCTTCATCAGGCACGCCTCCTCATCACGGCCTTCGCAGCCCACGTGGCCCGCTCCTCATGAGGGGCTGAGTAATGGTTCCCTAGGGATGTCCACGTCCTAATCCCTAGAACCTGTGAATATGTCACCTTCCATGGCAAAGGGGACTTTCCAGATGTGATTAAGTGGAGGATCTGGAGAAGCGGAGATGGTCCTGGATCATCCGGGTGGCCCGGTGTAGGACAAGGGTCCTTATAAGAAGGAGGCGGGGTGGGGGGCAGAGTCGGTGGGAGGGGACGTGAGGATGGGAGCAGGGGGTTGAGTGGCGTGAGGAAGGGGCCGCAAACCAGGGCATGCGGGCGGCTTCTAGAAATCTAGAAAGGCAAAGAAACGGAGCCTCCAGGAGGAGCCAGCCCCGCCAACACCTTGACTCAATAGACTGTAGTCTTTTGTACCTTTCAGACATCGGAACTGAGCATATATTGCCTACTCAATAAGTATAAAGTTAACAAATAAAGATACATTTTTGTGTATGTATATTGAACAGTCAGTGTAAAACACGCTTCTGCGTCAGTGCTACAGTCTCCGTGGAAGGTTAGCAGCACCTGCCGGGTGAGCGTGACCATTTTAGATTGTGACATCCAGAACTGTAAGGGAACAAATTCGTGTCGTTTTAGGCCCCTCGTTTGTGGTAATTTGGTGCAGCAGCCACGGGAAATGAACGTGCGTCTCCGTCTCCTTTACGTTTCCCGGTCACTCTGCCAGGCCCACTCTATTTTTTCTTTTTTTTCTCCAACATTTATTACTTTCCAACAAAACTGGATCACTTACCTGTCTGCCAGGCTCGCTGTGGCCTGTCTGTCTCCCCTCGGCCGAATGTGAGTCCCCGCTAGGGCGTGGGCCTTCGTCTTGCTGACCGACACATCCCAGCGCTTAAACCTGCGTCTGGTGGATGAGAGGCATTCAATAAATACGTGCGGCTTGAATGAATAAGTGAATGAATGGTTCCTGGGCCTGGAATGCCCACCCTGCCCATCCTCTCTGCCTACTGTCCCCTAAGTCCCTTGCAGTCTTCCCCTCCCCCCCAGATCTCTCCTGTAAGTGACTTCCCTCCCAGGACGCAGACGCACTGTCTGCTGATCATGCTTACTGAGCGCCCAGTGACCGCAAGTGGCCCAGCCAGTTACCGAGACCCACTCTGCCCAGGGCACTCCCACGTGGCATGCGTTCTCTGGCGTAAGCCCTGCCGCAGCCAGGTACTCTAGGGAGTATTAGTTTTGTTTTGTGCGTCTTTCTACAGATGAGCATTGTCAGGGTCCGAGGGACCCCGCTCATCTCTAAACCCAACCTCATTTTGAAGATGACCTGCAGAGGTGAGGGGTCCCACCGAAGTCTGAAGGTTGTGGAGCTAATTCCTAGAGCCCCCAGCTCTCAGAACTCCTGGTGCTTCCACTCCCAGCTGAATTATCTGGGGGGCTCCTCCCACGGCCATGCCCAGGGATGGTGTGCCTGGCTCATGGCAGGTATTTAGAACGTGCACGGAAGTTGGAGCAAACGTTTGGAGTCCAGTGTAGGGGAGGAAGTCGGCGGGTGGGGAAGGTTTTAAGGGAAGGTATGAGGTTCTCCCCACAGACTAGGGACTGGGGAGGCTGAGGGATTTGTCACCAATAGCAGCTCGTGTGGACGAGGGGGTGTTTGGAAGAAGGAAAAATAAGAAATGGTAGTGAGGATGGGAGGGAAGATGGGGCAAGAGTTGTGTGCCCATGACGGGTACCTCAGGCTTGGGGGCCCCCAGAGAACTTGGCACATGGCCGAGGAGGGGCAAAGCGGGATGGGTGGAGCCTCTCTCTGGGCTGAGGTTGGCTTCCCCAGGGCACAGCTGCAGGCTGTCAGGGTTGACCAGTTGGCTGTTAGGAAGCCTCCTTTCTGCTGTCTTCTCTGGGGAGGACGTGTTTTGAAACACTTCCTGAGTTGGGGGGGGAGGCGACACTCTCCCCCCTCCCCGCCCCCCACCTTCGGGCTGCCGATGAAGTGTGGTTAGTTAGGAACCCACAGCTGTGTTTTTGCACCGCTCCCCCTGCCTGTACACCCGCCGGTCCCACCGGGGGCTCCCCGCCCTCCTTCCCTGCCTGGTCCTTCCCTCCGCTGGCTGGTGACTCACTCAGCTCTTGTGCAACAGCCCAGGCTCTCGCTCTCCAAGAAGAGTTGTTTTCCTCCGTGCCATAAGCTCCTCTCCTGATTTATGTCTTTTCATTTGGGTTAATGCTTTCCACATTTAGGTCTGGAGATTAGTATGCGGCTCATTGCTGCAACCGCCGAAACCCCAGTGCCCAGCTTGGGTCTGGCACAGAGAGGCAGACAGACAGACAGACAGAGGACAGCTTGGAGCGGCACCCCCGGCCTGCTGGCCTGCAGCTGGCCCAGCCCCGCCAGCCTCCCTGCCTCCCGGTGTGCCTTGCCAGGGGCTTACTGTCATGCCAGTTTCCTGTGACGGGCACACATCTCGGGATGGTGCGAAGAGGAAATTGCCCCACGCCTGTGACTTCCCACTGAAGAAGTCTGTTAGGACATGTCAGGCACAAGTTGTAGGGTGTGGAAAAATGCTGTCACTGTGCCTTTAAAAGCTGTCACACAACACAGTGCGTGTGTGGTTTTTCTCTTTTTCTTTTTCAGAAGAACAGTAATATTACCTTTGTTGCTATGGCGTCGTTACGGGGGTGGTTCATTGGACGCAGCCCCGAGGCAGGCTGGTGTCTTGTGTCCATAGTGACTATCAGACGGCAGCCATGGGGCTCACTTTGATTTTCGTCCCCAGAGGGAGAAGCAGCAGAGGATCATTGGTGGGGGACGCAGATGCCCTTCCTTCTGCCACCGCGTCCTCGTCAGAAACGGCCCCGAAGCTGGGATTTAGGTAGGGGGAGCTCATTCCCTCGTCACTCCCAGCTGGATTACGGCCCAGATTCGCTGAGGGCCTGGCATCTGGGAACCCCTCTTCCGGGGCCCTGGATGGACCACAGGGACAGGCACACCCTCAGCAGAGAGGGAGCCAGGGGCCTGTGGCCGCTGTGCAGCGGTTGGGTGGGCCCGCTCCCCTGGCAGGCGCTGCCTTCCTTCGCGTGGACGTGGTGGCATTCACGGAGAAGTGTGTTTGGGGCTGGGTTTTACATTTTTTGTTGGATACACATACACAAAGTTATATCTTTCTTTTATACTTACTGAATAGGTAATAAATGCTCGGGTCTGGTCCTCGAAAGGGACAAAACACTATAGAGCGGAAAGCTGGTCTCTCTCCCCAGCCCGTCAGTTCCCTTCTGCGGAGGCGAACAGGTTGCCGGTTTCGGGGGCGGGGAGGGTACTTCCAGAAATAGTCCAGGCATTTGCGGGTGTACGTGTCCCTCTGTTTTCCCCAGCCCAGGTGTTGCTTCCCTTCAAGCAGGTGCTCCCACTCCACGTCTGCCCTGCGCTGCTGCTGTTTTTAAATCCGTGGAAGGTATCTTGGAGTTTAGTCCAGAAAAAGAGCTTCTTCCTTCTTTTTAACGCCTGTCCAACACATTTCACTGCTGGGCATAAAAGTTGCTTCTCATCCTTTCCTGTTGCTGCGGTGGGTAACCTTGTGTACCATCGTTCCACACGTGGGTGAGTGTCTCTCAAGCGCAAGTTCGTGAGGTTGAAGGCTGGAGCAAAGAGTATGCGTGTTTGTAGCTGGGACAGAAAGGGCCAGATTGCCTCCAGCAAGGCCATTCTAGCTTACACTTCTACTGGCAGCGCAGAGGAGTGCCCAGTTTCCCACAGCCTCACCAGCACAGTGTATTTTCAGATTTTAAAAATTTCTGCATGGAAAAGTTTGTCTTTGCTTTCTGTTGAATTCCTGTCCCCATGGGCTCCCCAGCTGTTGTTGCCTTCCATGGGGGCAGTGAGCAGATGGGGTCCCTCCTGGCTTCTGAGGACCCTCTGTGGGTGGCTTTCCACAGTTTCAGGTCTCAAGGGAGGGCTCCTTGTCAACAGTTGCATTTTCTGCTCGGGATAACACTACTAGACTGCGTTTCCTACACGCCACACCCATCATCTTTTCCTACGTCCTCCTCTCTAATCTCCATCTGCCCCCCACCTCGCCCCTGCACGAGCCTTCTCTCTCATTTTCTAGCGTCCTCAGCCTGTTTCTTCTGCTGCTCACTTTCCAAAGATAGAGCCTTTTCAATAGCAAGCCAGACTTGGGTAAACATCACTGGATATCATTCCTAGCTGTGTGTCGTAGGACTCATGCTCCAGAATGAATTCCAGAGGGGAACTGGGTGTGGTGGCAGCATTTCTTTTCTCCTAAGTTGTTCTAGTTCGGCGGGGCTGGAGGTGGAGCTGGAGCTAAGAATGCTCGGAGAGGTGCCCTGAGCCAGCACAGTCCGACAGAACTTTCTATGATGATGGAAATGTACATCTGTGTTGCCCGGTACAGTAGCCACTGACATGTGGCCGGTGCACACTTGAGATGTGCCTGGTGTGACTGAGGAACTGGGTCTTCGATTTTGTTTAATTTTAGTTAATTTATATTTAAATAGCCATATAGCCTAGTAACTACCATATTGGACAGTGCATCTCTGAGCTGTGCACTTTGAGGATGAGAATGAGGGTCTAAGAAGCAGAGTATATCTGGCCGAGGTTTCTTCAAGTCAAAACACAGCCACGGTTCTTTACCAGGGCATCCGAGCTCGGTGACCTGGCAGATTTCGGAGCTCTTGTGTTTTCCCTGTTGGAAACACAGTTGGGGTTAGGCTACCAGGCCCAGCAAGGAGTGTGCCAAATTTCAACTTGAAATACATGCCTCCCTTGATATCCGCAGATGTACACGGCAGGCACTGAGCTACACCTTGTGGATGCAAGTGAACAAAACAAACTAGCCCTGTCCAAATGGAGCAGCTAGTGCTATTTTTTTCTTTTTTTATTGATAACATAGTATTTTACATATTTATGAGGTACGTGTGATATTTCGTTACTTGCATAGAAGGTGTAATGATCAAGTCAGGGTATTTGGGGTATCCATCACCTTGAGTATTTATCATTTCTGTGGGTTGGGAACATTTCAGGTCCTGCTTCTAGCTACTTTGAAATCTACGATACTAACTATAGTTAGTTGCTAACTGTAGTCACCCTACTTTGCTGTCTCACATTAGAAATTATACCTTCTATCTAATTGTATGTTTGTACCCACTAACTGACCTCTGTTTGTCTCCCACTCCTACCTACCTACCCTTCCTAGCCTCTGGTGTCAGTCATTCTACTCTGTACCCCCACAAGATCAGCTTTTTGAGCTCCCACATATGAGAACATGCAAAATGTCTTTCTGTATCTGGCTTATTTCATTTAACGTAAGTATCTCCAGTTCCATCCATGATGCTGCAAATGACATGATTGCATTCTTTTTTATGGCCTAATAGTATTCCATTGTGTATATATATCACATTTTCTTTATTCATTCAGCTATTGATGGACACTTGGGTTGAGTCCATATCTTCACTGCTGTGAATAGTGCTGCAGTAAACATAAAGGTTTAGGGATCGCTTTGATATATGAACTTCTTTTCCTTTGGATAAATACCCAGTAGTGGGATTGCTGGATCATATAGTAGTTCATTTTCACTTTTTGGAGAAATCTCCATACTGTTTTCCATAGTGGCTGTGCTAATTTACATTCCCGCCAACAGTGTGTAAGAGTTCCCTTTTCTCTGCATCCTTGCCAGCAACTGTTATTTTTTGT
>RJWJ010016598.1:0-20237 GCA_004363605.1 Indri indri
TTTTTTTTTTTGAGACAGAGTCTCACTCTCTTGCCTGGGGCGAGTGCCGTGGCGTCAGCCTAGCTCACAGCAACCTCAAACTCCTGGGCTCAAGCAATCCTACTGTCTCAGCCTCCCGAGTAGCTGGGACTACAGGCATGCGCCACCATGCCCGGCTAATTTTTTCTATATATATTTTTAGCTGTCCAATTAATTTCTTCCTGTTTTTGGTAGCGACGGGGTCTCGCTCTTGCTCAGGCTGGTCTCGAACTCCTGAGCTCAGGACGATCCGCCCGCCTCGGCCTCCCAGAGTGCTAGGATTACAAGCGTGAGCCACCGCGCCCGGCCAAGTGAACACAATTTATAGATCTGGTGAAGAGAATATTGAGGCGAATTAATGGATTTTTCCATTAATTTTATGCCCCTTGTTTGTTTGTATTTCAACATCAGTGTACTTTCTGCATTCTCTAAATAGTCAATGGTCCATTAGGGATGGAAATTAAACAATTTACGACTGAGAAAGTAAAAGAAATTATGCTCAAAAACAATATGTTGGCCAACTACGTACAGCTGAATGATAATCAACCCAATCAGCAGATTGAGTCATGAGCATGCTCTGCTGATCTTTGCTTAAACTCCACTTTGCTCATTCATATGCTCTCAGAAGTCCTTAAACTATTCTATTTTAAAGGGCAAAAAAAAAAAAAAAAAAAAAACCCAAAAAACTAATGATAATTTTATAATTTGGCTTCAAAAATAGAACTCAGAATAGAGGGCTGGAGCCAGTGCCTCATGCCTGTAATCCTAGCACTCTGGGAGGCTGAGTCAGGAGGAGCGCTTGAGGACAGAAGTTTGAGACCAGGCTGAGCAAGAGCGAGACCCCATCTCTACAGAAAATAGAAAAATTACCTGGGCATAGTGGCACACCCTTGTAGTCCCAGCTACTCAGGAGGCTGAGGCAGGATTACTCAGGAGTTTGAGGTTGCAGTGAGCTATGATGACGCCACTGCACTCTATCCCCGGGGACAGAGCAGGACCCTGTCTCAAAAAAAAAAAAAAAACAGAACATTGCCACCTTTGGCTACACGAACTGCTGTAAATTTTTAAATTACAAAATTAAAAAATAATGCTTTAGTGAATTTCATTATATAGTTTTGCTCAACCTTTTTACTCTTTTATCAATTGTAACACATTTTATGTTTAAAAATACTCAAAAACATATTTTAAAATATTGTATTACTTATTAACAAAAAAACCCCACAAATATGTATGAAAGTCAAGTAAATTACCTGAATTAGTCAAATTAGGGTATAAGTTATTGAAAGAAAGAAAAGCGTTGTTTGCTGGAAAAAGTATGCATTCATTGCATCATACTAAATAAATGTTAAAGTTTTCTTTACATATCTTCAAATAAGAAAACATTTTCAAAAAAAGAAATTTAATAGTTTATTATAAAATAATTGACTGTATGACTTAAAATACTAAGTAAATATTTTTCTCATCATAGACATAGTGTACAACTCAAAAACCTAATTTGTTTGTGTTAGTGGACTTACTAAATATTAGTCTTTGCTACTCCAGTTTACACCACTTATCTTTCCTATGCCAACCTTCTGATTTTGCTCTCAAGTATTCCACAATTTGCTTTTACATGATACTAGCCTCAGAGCTAGCTTTTCCAGTTTACTGAGTATGGTTATTATATTCTGTAACTGATAAATCAATAAAACCTTATTGTAATGTACAAACTCCCATCTCTATGAAGCAGTTATAAGCAAACTGTAAGAGAACATGTGAGTCCAAAAAAAGTATGTTGTGATTATATTGACTCTGAAAACATTTGACTTTCGTAGAATACATCATTTATTGTGTAGTATAAATTGGTTGTAGTATTGCTTACAATTTTTTGAATAATAATTTATTTCCAATGAATGGTAAAACAATAAAAATGTTTATATCCTAGTAATACATTTTAAGTAGCTATTCTGGAAAGCTACATGTTAGCAGCAGATTAATAGATATGAATCGTATTTCTTACTTAGGGAGTGAAACCAGGACCTGTAAAATTTTTGTTCTTAGTAATTGAATTTTATATTGGTTTCATATACTTTCTTTATTATATTATGATGGCAAAATACATTAAAAAGTATTAAATATCATTTAAGTAACAATTTAAACATGATAAACTCTACACTGATTAAGGAAATGTCTTCAGAAGGGAATGAGATGAATGTATCAAAGATTTACTTTAGCAGTCATGTTGCCTTGCTCATTTTAAAATAATTTCTGCTTAATGAAGATGGTTTCATTACTCGTTAGAATTTGACGAAGTCCTAAATAGTTAACCCATCTGGCTGCCTAATTCTTTAATGAGTCTTTACTTCCATGATGAAACTTACATTTGATGCTGTTTTTCTGATAGGTTTCGTCACTTTCAGAAATACCCCCTTTGCCTACTAGAAAGTGGTTGTTAGTTTTTATAATTGGTTGATCTAGGTGTCCAAATTAGTTATTGTAAATTGAAAATCTAAACACAAATCATTATTGGTGGGTTAGTTGAGAAAGTAAATAGATGAGTTATAATAGCTATGCCAAATATAAATATTAGTTTTTTTTCCAGATCTCAAAAATAAATGTATTTCATTCTAAGTAAAAAATAGAAAAGAGAAAAATTCCTAATGGATGAAAGAGGAAAGATTGTTGTTGCACATTCAACACAGGCCGTGATTTAAATATTATCCTAATCATAATGGTAGAATATTTATCAGTTTTATTCATGTTTTTATTCAACACATATTTTTTAAACATCACTCCCTGTGTTAGGCACTGGTGAACAAACTCAAACTTGACCTCATGAAGTAAACAATCTTTCAGGAAAGACAAGCGTTAAATATTCACACAAATAAGTATATAATTACAAATTATGTTTAATGTGATGCAGAAAAATTCCTAGGAGCTAAAGGAGGGTATAAATAGGGAGATCCAGTTTACATTTGTGGTAGGGGAAGAGGTTTTTTTCTAAGCTGGGACCAGAAGTGTAAATAGGAATTAGCCAGGGGGGAAAGCTTTCTATGTGGAAGCCAAAGCAAAGAACTTGGCATGTTGGAGATAATGAAGGAAGATCTTTGCAACAGAGTGAGGGCTGTTTGGAGCAAAAAGGAGGATGGGGTACTATGCAGAGTCAGTCCTTATAGAGCCATTTAACCCTTGGTTCATTTTTTTTCTGTTAATTTACATTTTTTAACTTTATCTTACAAGCAGTGGAGGTTGTTGATGGATTTTAGTAAGGGAACATGTTCTGATTTACATTTTTAAAAGATTAACACTGCTATGTGGAGTATAATTGGAAAAGGACAAGAGTAGAAGTAGAGAGACTTATTAGGAAGTAATAGAACTGATGAATTGTGATGAGTTGGATGAGGATGTCACTGGAGATGGAGAAAAGTAGTGAGATTTGAGATCTATTTGGGCAGTAGACTTCCTGGAAAGATGCAGGTTGTCCAAGGAGAGCTCCAAGATATTTGTCTTGAGCAATCAGCTATACGGAAATACCACTTACTGACATTGGGAAGACTAGATGAAGAACAGAGTTGAAATGAAACAATATTTATAACAGGTCGAATGGGAGTAGTATGTGAAATATCCAGATACCCTTCTTGATATATTAAGTTTCTCAAGAAATGACTTAGATTTATAACAGATAATGCTTCAGAATTGTTAATAGGTCTATTTAAGAAAATACTTGGGATTTATATTATATTTATTGTAAAAATTTCTAGTGAAAAGAGGATAACCTGGATTTCTCCTCTGATAACCTTACCATTAGGCTATATGAGGAGGCCAGATAACATCCTGTGATGTATTTGGTGTCTGCAATACCAGGCATGACCTCAGAACACTAGTTAGTATATTTTTCCTTCCAATAGAACAGATCATTTCTTCTTTTTTTTTTGAGACAGAGTCTCACTCTCTTGCCTCGGGCGAGTGCCGTGGCGTCAGCCTAGCTCACAGCAACCTCAAACTCCTGGGCTCGAGCAATCCTACTGTCTCAGCCTCCCGAGTAGCTGGGACTACAGGCATGTGCCACCATGCCCGGCTAATTTTTTCTATATATATTTTTAGCTGTCCAATTAATTTCTTCCTGTTTTTGGTAGAGACGGGGTCTCGCTCTTGCTCAGGCTGGTCTCGAACTCCTGAGCTCAGGACGATCCGCCCGCCTCGGCCTCCCAGAGTGCTAGGATTACAGGTGTGAGCCACCGCGCCCGGCCCCAGAACAGATCATTTTTATCTAAAAGTTTTCATTGAACTATCTTGCCAAAGACCAATTTAGGTTTTAAAACTATTTTATTCCCACATGTTTGTCAATTATTTTGTGTCAGAACTCTTCTTTGCTATGTATATGTTCTGCTAATATTGAACTGGTTTCATATGAAAAGATATAATGGATACATTTTAACCAGACAAATATATAATTTGAAACCATAATTTCATGTTATATTAATACATTGTTTCAGGGCAAAAAAAAATGTTTGACTTTGTGATTTATATTAGTTCGATTATCTATTGCTATATAACAAATTATCCCAAAATTTAGTGGCTTGAAACAACTTTATTATTTCAGTTTCTGAGGGTCAGGAGTTGTAGGGCAGCTTAGTTGGGTCTCTGGCTCTGAGTCTCTCACAAGACTGCAGTCATCTCAAGGCCTAATTGGGACCTTCAGATGACTCACATTGTTGTTGTCAGGATTCAGTTCCTCATAGGCTGTTAGACTAAGGCCTCGGTTCCTCACACACTTAAGGCCTACTGTAGTTCTTTGTTGTGTGGCCCTCTTCGTACAGCATCTCACAACATGGCAGCTGGCTTCATCAGAGAAAACAAGCAAAAGGATATGAGAGAGAGAGAGAGACAGAAAGCTAGCAGAAAGGAAGTTGCAGTCTTTTGTCACCTAATCACAGAAATGACATCTCATCACTTTTGCCACATTCTGTTCAGTAGAAGCACGTCCTTAGGTCCAGTCCATGCTAAAGGGGGGATTACACAATGGTGTAAATACAGGGAGGCAGGAATCAGTGGGAGCCATGTCAGAAGCTGCCTCCCACAAAGTTTTTAAAAAATTAAGTTACATTTATTAGGCCTTTGCTAGCTGAAAATTGGTGGTCTGTAAGACATTCAGTTAATCATACCATTTTATCAACAGTGACAGTTGTGGGCAAATGCATAATTGCATCCTGACTTTAGGATATCATAACAATTCTCTGAAAATCTGCAAGATCCTGTCTAAGAAAACCAAAGGTCATGGTAGGGTCAAAACTTCTAAAGAAACCAAAGCTTGAGCCAGAATTAAGTACCAAGAATCATGCATATTCAGAAACTAATAGATTATGAACAGGGCAGTTAGCAGGATTTGTCTGTAGTACTGTCAGTTCTGGCCAAGTTCCTACTTATAAATTTGAATTTTAAAATTCAAAGTGCTTCTTGCTTTGAAGAATTTAATTTTAAAAGTTCTGTTAGGAAGAATTTAATTTTTATCTCTTTCAAATCAAGATGAATACAGAGAAAATCTGAGTCAAAAATTAAGCCAGTCCTACTAGTAAAAATGAGAAAAATAAAATAATGGTAAAAAGTACTCAACTGTGGTGAATGTAAGAAAGCTATAGTATTTGATTGTATTGCTGTGTAGCAATTTTATGGGTACTTCAGATGTTGATATTGATGCTGTTGAATATAAGCATAGTTTTTTTAAAATTCAGTAGCAATGGAAATTCAGTAAAAATTTAAGTAATCAAATATAAGTATTTAAACTCCGAAGCTTATTTTAAAAGGAGAAAAGTATAATCGTTAACGTGAAAGATTACCAAAAAATTTGAAATAAAATGAGCATGATTATTGCCACAAATGTCAGTGAATGGACAGCCGTTAAAATATTTTGGTAAGGCAGAGCACAGTGACTCATGCCTATAATCCTAGAACCTTGGGAGGCCAAGGCAGGAGGATCACTTGAGACCAGCCTGGGCAACATAGTGAGACCTTGTCTCTAAAAAAAATTACTAATTAAAAAATATATTTTAGTGAAATAAGAAAAGAGTTTTAAGTAACGAAATTATAGAAGTTTAATAGAGAGTCATGCCTGCTCTTTTTTCCCCCAACATATTAAAGAGTTACAAATGTTTTTGTTACATGGATAGTTTTTATAATTCTTAAGTCAGGACTGTTAGTGTGCCCACCATCCAAATAGTGTTCATTGTATACCTGTTGGGTAGATTTTTACCCCTCTCTTCCCCCTCCCCTTTCTTGATTTCCAATGACTTTTATTTTCTGTGCCCATGTGTGGCCATTGTTTAGTTCCAAATTACTAGAGAGTACATGTGTTGTTTGTTTTTCCATTCACGAGAAACTTCACTTAGGATAATGGTTTCCAGTTCCATCCAAATTGCTGCAAAAGACATTAATTCATTCCTTTTTATGGCTGAGTAGTACTCCATGGAGTATATATACACCACATTGTGGCCTGCCCTTTTTAAAGTACCTTGAATTATCTGAATTAGAAAATTCTTTGAAACTTATTTCTCCTGCTCTCCCGTTCAATTATTATTGTAATCAAATATGTACTATGCATCAAGCAATGAGTTAGACACTGGGAATTAGTGGTAAATAAAATACAAGGCAGCAGCACGTTATACCACTGAGCTTACAGTCTAGCAAGGGATACTGACAAGTAAACAGCAATCATAATAAGGGAAGTGTGTAGTACTGTGGAGACACTTAGGAAGGATACCTGTCTCAGGCTAAGGTGAGTCAGGGGAGGTTTTATAATGTGAAAAACATGTGTTCCATTGACTCTTTGGGTTATGTTTCTAGGAGTCTTGCTTACTTGTTAGAGTATGCTGTAAAAAGGGGGTCTAAAATTGAAGATTCAGCCCCCCCACACAGAAAACATGATTTTAAAATATTGAATTTGCTATAGCATATATACAGTATTGATCACCTACTAAAGAAATAACAACACAGAACCTAATCAGATCCATATCCCTCATTTAAAGCCCTCAGGACTATATGTGTTTCAGAATTCGGAATTTTTCAAATCTTATAGGAGATGTATGGTATACATTCTCTTTATTATGTAACACTTTCAGATCTTCCAGGGAAGCACCCCATAGTCAAACATATGAATATTTCTGCAATGAGATATATGAATTGTCACCCTAAATCAGATAAGATTTTGTTGCTATGTGAGTGTACAGCAAAACTATAAAAATATTTTTAGTTTTTCAGAGCTTTCTGAATTTGAAATTATATATTAAAGGGTTATGAATATAGCTTACTTGATAGTTAGACCTGATAAATTAACAGCAAAGATACCCATGAAGATTTTATGTTATTTTTGTGCTATATCAATCATTGAGATTAAAGGGAAAGATCTCACTCAATTAAATCTATTCCTCTATGATGTTGTATTGACTATCCCCCAGTGATAGAGAAAATCAATTGGAGAAAGTAGAGGATATTCCTAATGGCTTCTTTATCATAGTATTTCTAAGAGATTATGGCATTTCAAAAGTTGTTGAAGTTATATGAACAGAAGAATCACAGAAAATGTGATAAATATTTTAAATATTATTTTAATAACTCGATTAAATATTAGCCTCTCCAAGCTTATGTCAAGCCTCTCATTGGGGTAATTCTGTATATGCCGTTACAGAATACTGATTGATGTAGTAACTTGACAAAGTAGGCTGAATTTATCATGAGGGATTTGTTACAACTTTTTATATTTCACCATTTTCCCAAAACTTCATCCCATTGTTGTTAAAGTTTTTTTTCTAGAGTCTTAAAAGCCAGTTAGGTTTTATTTTTAGTGAAATGCATAACCAACTAATAGTTGGGTTAAGTGAAAAGAAAATGTCAGATGCCACTCATTAAAGGTTTTTTTGAAGGAGAGATTTGTAATTTTCTCTGGAAGAGATGTCCTTTTGTTACAGGCTCCAGCTAGTTTTTGAGAGATGGGCCACTAAAGGAAAGAATAAAATATAGACACACTTAAAATTATTGTAGAGCCTCAAGTTCTCATTGGAACCCAAATGAAAGCTCTTTGACCTGTGCCCACAACTTCTTTCTTTACAATTTGGTGAATATAATCACCATTTTAAGCAAAGCGTTTTGCCTATTCATGAATATAAATTTACACTGATGTGTCCAAGAAAGATAAAGGCAAATGTGTGTATCTTGATAATGCTTTAAAAAAAATTAACTTTGAAATTTTAATCTCTTCAAAACTGTCATCTTTCTTAAGGACTTTCAAAACTATAAACACTGATTATTAATTTCTACCCAATATAAAATATTATAAAAATATAATTTGAATCTTAAAAATTACTCTATACATGTATCTTTTGTAGAATAGAGGGCAAATTGTGTGAAAAGAATTTATTTTTTTTTTAATTTGCTGTTACAAACAATGCTATAAGCTAGCAGCCTTCCTTAAACATATTTTTTTGTACAATGCTTTTGATAGCTCTGTAGGATAAGTTCCCAGAAATGAATAATTTAAGGTTCAAAATAATGTGTGATTTTCTAATTTTGATAAAAATTATCAAATTATTCTTTTAAAAAGTTATATCACTACCTAATAATCTGTGAGAGTGCTCATATCCCCAAAAATTCATCACTATTTAAGAAATTGTTAATCTTCCAATCTGATAAATAAAAAATTGTATCTCTTGGCCAGTCATTGTTGCTCATGCCTGTAATCCTAGCACTCTGGGAGACCTAGGCAGGAGGATTGCTTGAGGTCAGGAGTTCAAAACCAGCCTAAGCAAGAGTGAGACCCCGTCTCTACAAAAAATAGAAAAATTAAATTAACCAGGCATGGTGGCGCATGCCTGTAGTCCCAGCTATTTGGGAGGCTGAGGCAGGAGGATTACTTGAGCCCAGGAATTTGAGGTTGCTGTGAGCTAGGCTGATGCCATAGCACTCTAGCCCAGGCGACGGAGCGAGACTCTTTCTCAAAAAAAAAAAAAATTGTATCTCATGTTAGTATGCATTTCCTTAGTCAGGAATTACACTAAGCATTTTTTAATATTTTTATTGGCAATATATTTTTCTTTTTATGTGAACTGCCTGCTTATGACCTTTTCCCATTTTTGTATTAGACTGTTAATCAATTTTTATTGATCTATAAAAACTCTTTGAATAGTAAATAAGTTAGCTTTTTTATTATATGTACTGTAAACAGTTTTTCCTATTTATAATTTTGCTTATTTTTTTTAACAGAAAAGTGTTTTTTCTCTTTTACAGTGTCAGGTTTATTTGTTAAATTGTGGTATTTTATGATAACTGATGCAGTTGCCTTCTTTGAGTACCTTATTTGAGGTATTTATTAATAAATATAATAAATATTATTAATATTTATTTGATTACCTAGAAAAATCATTAGAAGTATTTATAAACTTAGTCTTTGTGTACTTTTTTCTTTTAAACAAAGAGTTGTTTTTACTAATTAAAAGTCCAGTGGGTAATAGTTTTCATAGTTTTATACTAGTTCAGATTTGTTTATCTTATCAAATAAGCTGTTTAGTCATAGTTCTTCAGCCATAAATCTTCTCTTCCAAAGCAAATATCCTTCAAGGATAGAATAAACAGGATCAAAACACAATGAGAGGTTTAAACCTTTAGATGCTAAGTTGGCTGCATTGAGGTGTAGGAGATTAAAGGAAATCACTTGACATAGCCTTGACTGTTTAAGGAAATATGTTTCTTTCAATTCAGATAATTTTTTAAAATATTGTTAATTAGCAAAATTGTAGGGCCTTGATTTATGATGTTAAAAAACAATAAAATAAGTAGTTCTTCCATTTTTATATACCATATGTTCCCTCAATTTATCTTTTGGGGGAAATTTCTAGCTATTTTTTTTTTAATTTCAGAATATTATGGGAGTACAAATGTTTAGGTTACATATATTGCCTTCACCCCACCCGAGTCAGAGCTATAAGTGTGCCCATCCCCCAGACAGTGTGCACCACACCCATAGGAAATTTCTAGCTATTAAGAAGTAAAATTGTGAAATCTGCGTATTACATATACATGATATAAACTTTATAGCCCATGCAGCCACATAACTTTAAAGCTTCATTCTCTCTGTCAGGCTCATAAGATCCCCAAACCCATGGAGAGTTCAGCGAAAAATAAGTGAGAGTGGGAAGAGAAAAAAATGTTGAATGAACAATTGTTCATTCTTTCAACTTGTTCTTTACAGTTGACAACACCTTTACTCCTCGCCATTTCACTATAAGCATTAATACAAAAATTTCTTGTTAGTCTGACTACTTCCTATATGGAATTTAAAATATTTTATCACTTTTTGAGAAGATATTGGATTTTACTGGAAAATGTGGACTAGTGTAGGGAAAAGAAAAGCAACAAATTTGATTTGATTTTCATCTTTGTTACTGTTGTTACAAGATACAGAGAAAGACAATTCATCCAAAAAAATTTGTTTCGTATACTTAGCAGTGTATGAAATTTGGTGGAATATATTAAAAGTTTTCCATACCTCCCTTGCCCACAAGATGTTCATAACATTGGTAGTTAGTTATTTCCAAATACTGCTGCAGTAAACATACTCGTAGCTAAATATTTGGAGAGGGCACAAGTTCCTGCAAGTGGAATTGTTAAAGAGTATCTACTATCTTGTAATGTATATAATGCTATTAATATCTGTTTCCTCATTTATTATTTCGTAGAATAAAATGGTATTGAATAATCTGTAAGTTGTTCAGTGCAGGTATTACAGAGAGAAGAAAGGCTCCAAGGAAATAGAACTTGGCCCTGTAGAATGTGTAGGATATGAATAAGCAGAGAGGAAAGAAAAGAGGGTAATGTAAAGGAGGTAATGTAAAGCAGCATATGAAGCAAAGGTATATGGTGAATATAATCTGTGAGAGGAGACATACAGATGTCAGTCTGGCAGGAGCAGAGACTCCTGGGGGATGCTATCAGAGGGGCAAGGTTAGGCTGAATTACTGAGAGCCTTCAAAAGTATGCAAAGGCACTTAGATTTCATGCAATAGGAAATAAGAAGCCACTGTAGAGTTCTTAAAGCAGCAATGATTACTTTATAAAAATAGCATTTTAGGAACATAAATCTCTCACTTAACATTGGAAGATTAATTGAAGCAAGTTGGTATAAGAGGTAAGAGTACCAGCTAAGAAGCAATCATAATAATATAATAAGATGGACAAATGATGTGCTGGTGTAGGCTCGTAGCAGTGCAGATAGGAGGTAGGAATTCATATTAGAAACACTATAGGGAAAATATGATTTGGTGACCAAAGAGATGTGATGGGTGAAGAAGTCAGTATTTTAAGGTTTTCTGCCTAAGAGATAGTAACAACCCAGTGCCATTAATCGAATGTCTTGAGTTCAGTGCTAAGAACTAATTTGATTTTCTTTCTGTGTAACCCTAACTTACAAAGTTATGAGAAAAAATATTAAGTTGAGTTTGAGAAAAGCACTGCCACGTGGCAGATATAAAACTCATCAAAATTGGCTTCCAGAAACTGAACAGCAAAAGAAGGGAAGGGCTTCTAAGGATTCTTCTCTGGGAATAATAGAATACCCATGAGAATTTCTTTGCACTGATAGCAATTTAGATTATATAACCCCATTTCCCAAATAATTAAACTCTTTCTGTGGAGTTTAGTGCTAAAAGTAAGAATGTCCAAAATTATTCTGAATGATAAAGATTATTCTTAAGAGCTGTATCTCAAGCCATTCAAAGATAGGCCAAATGTCAAGACTGCAGTTTGAGGTGTCATTCTTCAAAAGGCAATATGTAACTCCTCTACTGGGCAAACAGCAGATCAGTTTCTGAGGTGATGTCATTCAGATTGGGAAGAATTATGTGAACCAGACTAGTGTGCGAATATTTAAAAGTTCAGATAGAAGCAGCTGAAAGCAGCATGAAGAAAGAATTTTACTAATTATTTCATTTAAAAAGACACAGGATGAGGATGGGCTGTTAACAAAGATTTACAGTAACTATTCATGGATGTTGTCTAGGTAATTCCCTCAAAAAAAGTATTTCTACCAAATTTAGGCAACAAAACACACACCAGAAAAGGTAGACGCTGCATATTGCCGAAACCTAAACTAATCTAAGAAAAAATAATAATAAGTCCCAATTTTTACATATCATGCTTTGTACAGTTTTTGAAAATCCTTGAGGATTTTATCAGGGGGCAGGTTAGAGGCTATTCTCTTCATACACATGCGGGAATTGCTCTATCAATTAAGATTAAAAAATAGTTTTCATTGGTCTTACAGAGTGTCCTCCAGGACTTTGTAAATCATAATCATTACAAATATATGAGGTCTTATTTATTATCTTTGCTACCAATTTTAAGGTTGTTTCTAAAATATAAAAACCTCTGTATATTGTTGACAGCACAAATATGGTAAGTCTAAAAAAATATGAAAAATCCCTCTCTGTGAATAAGTCATTCACTGTAAATAAATTTGAATATAAGTATAATTCACATATAAGATCACTGTACCTCAGTACCTGATGCAGTTTACCAGATAGTGTCCTGTTTGAAAGAGTTAGTGTGTCCCTATGTTACTAATTTACTACCAAAGACTAATGTAGGTATTGAGAATAAAGCCCATTAATCCTTAATACTAGCACTTTAACACATAAAAGAAAGATGTGTGAGATTTAATTTCAAGTCATCTATAGTGCTTGAAAAGTATTAACTGTAAAGTGAATGGATATTAAAGAATGAAAATTACATTTACAAGTGGCATATAAAAATCAGGAATCAGAAAAAAATGCAACTCAGTCAGAAATGCTAGTCTTTCTATGTGTTCAGAATTTCTTGTCTGTGAAGTACAAAAAAATAGTGTATATGTTTAGAATACATACTATTTTTGAGATAAATGAAAATATAAACCTGTACCATTTTTCTACATATGCGGTTTAGACCTTTATAACATTTTCCCTTATATATGTTGCTGTGATGGCAATTCTAATTAAATAAAGTATATTCTATGATGAATAATGTATCACAAAAATTTCAGAACAATCTGCCTTTTCATGTTTATGTTACTTAACTAAATGTTGATGTTTTAGAAAGATGGATCTCTCATATTTATATAAGAAAAATCAGGGCTCTATAAAATATTTAAGTCTAATAACATGCCATTTTAAACTGCCAGAAAGAAGCAATGACTACCTAAAAGTCTAATAATACCAGGAATAAAATTATACTTCAAATTTCTATTTGTTGTATATTAAAATATACAATAAATTTCCATTTACTGAAACCAAGGATCGATTTTCTATAGGAAAAAGACTTTGAGGACAATATAATTGAGCTGTTTTTAAAACCATGTTTAAGAAGAAAATAACTTATCACTCTTAATTTTTAACAAGAGACACTCTCAAATAGTGAAACTGTGATATTTTAAATAAGACAATGATATAATTAATCAACAGTCCATTTCAGGCTAAAAGAAATAAAGGTTTTCTCTGTGCCTTCAGATATAACTTAAGCAAATATTCATATGGGTTGTCCTAGAAGCTAGGGAGCAGGGGAAAGACACAAACACCAGAATAAGAAATAAGGAGGGACTTTCTCACTAATCTACATCCTTTTTAAAAAGATGCTACTGATATAGCCTGTTTCAATTCTTAGGCATCAAAAAAGTTTTGAATGGAATAGTTAAAATGCCAAGGTTGACCTGGTTATCAATTTGTTTTTTCTTACATTCTGTTACATGCCTGCTTATTTTTGACTCTCATGCTTCTCTCATAGATGATGCATAAGCAGTCCACATCCATGGCCACTTCATTCCCCTGTATGCTTTTTTTTCTCCTGATAAATTATAAAGTCAAAAAGAATAGCTGCTGAAGATACTGGTTTTTAGAACCAGTAATTTGTTGTTAATAGATTAGCTAAATCCTCCTGATACAAAAAGGCTAACCTTAACTTAGTTCTCACTTCAGGTGAAATTTTATCTAACATCTTTCTCATCAAGCCCCCAAACTCTCTCCATTTAAAGTGAGAGAAATCTGTTCTTTTCAAATAACTGCTCTATTATTTAATGTTCTTCTACAAAGGCCAATGTCTAAATAAAATATTTACTACAAATCTTTGTATCAAGCAATTGACTTTATTTTTTTTCTTGAAACGTACTTTTAGGGGAGTCATCATCAAAATTTCCATCCATTACTTTAGAATTAAGAATGTAAAAGAAATTACTCCTATTCCCAGTATATGCAGGTGTGATATTTGTTGATAAACAATATCTTATTCATTTTTGAGAACCTATTGGACTAGTTTCCAAGTATACAGTCTTGAACAAAATATACATTGTCCCTACTCTCCTGGAGCCTCAACGGCTTGTTATTGGTGCTGAGTTTTCTTGAGACTCTTACATACGATTTAAATATCCTCTGATATTGAAGGAGCCCAGTAAAATTGTCACTTGATCTTAATTTATTCTATTACCTCAATCACCTTCTAGTGTTAAGTTAGAGGCTTAAGCAAAATAACTCCATTATCTTCTGTTAAGTACTTTCCTAATAGTATCATCCACTGCACTATTGCTACTGTAGACTAATCGGAATCCAGGGACAATCTAGACGTCGAACTTAAAAAGTCTTAATTAAGCCCTGGGTAAAATTATGCCAAAGTTATTATTTTTAAATCCAAAACTTGAAATGAAATTATCTTGGGGATACTATTAATATAAAGAAGGATATATAGCTTTAATCCTTCTCCATGTCCTAATTTTTAAATAGGGTGAAACAAAGTAAGGAATGCAAAGTTTTGCATATTTTGATTGTTATATATCTAACTTTTATGTTTTTTATTCATCTAAGTAGGTATTAACTGATATTATGATCGATCAGTGAGCTTCATTTTTCAAGGTTACTTAAAAGATTATAAATGTTAGTCTATGTTTAAAACACAGGTAACTTTTCAGTGCCTTGTCTACTTTGGGTATTAGTGACATTGAAAAAAGAATGTCTTATATCTAATGTAAGCACAGTTGAACATACATGTACTAAATTTTTTCTATGTTCTATTTGATGATAAATCCAAGTTTCTTGCTTCCTTTCAAGGTAGAAGAAATTTCCTAGAGTTAGTATAAATCTAAAAGTGAAGCTTAATGAAGCATGGTAAATAAAATGACCCAGGAAGTGTAAGAGCTGAGCACAGCTCATTCCTACTTTCTCACTATTTACCGTGTAACACACATTCCTGTCCACAATACTTAAAACCTTAGAATCATTTGAAAAAGATATAATCTGAAGGTCACTATATTATAACTTGCTATGGCTGAACATTCTTTTTATGGTCCATCTTTACAGGAAATTTTATATTTGTAAAAAGACTTTGTGTGATATATATCTACAGTAGAAATGCCAAAAAATCTGTGCAGAACACTACTTAGAAGGCATCATTCACAAAATAAATACTTAAGAAATATTTCTAAATGAATGAATGATAGTGTTTATATAATTACATATCTGAGGAGCTAAATTAATGTGTCCATATTATTTCTTTGTATCCTTTATTCCAGTAACTCTTAGTGTCTTTTAACAGATAAAAATGATTTGGGGGAAAGGATTGATTTAGATTTGATTAATGGTAGAAATCAGCAAACTAATAAATGGTTAGTAATAATGCTTTAAAACTTAATATTGTTGGCTGCATTTCCCAACTTTTTCTTGTTTTTCTCCTTTTTTAATACATGTAGATCCAGCCAATAATAACAGTTGACAATAAATAGTGATAATCTTTATATGTAGACACATCCCTGGAATCATTTAAGAGAAAATATAAATCCCAAAATATATCTTTTTGATATTTATCAATTGATACTTGAAGTTTCTCCATCAGAGCTTCATAGATTTGAGTTAAAGATTTATGCCATAATAAAATGAAGATACACTTTTTTTAAAGCACATAACGTTATCATAAAGTTTAGGACCACTGTTAGCATCATTGAGAGGCGAATTTGATGGAAAGTGAGAGAAATATCTTTGGAGTATATTTCTACTCAGCATTGGGTTTTTGTCTCTTGAGGTTTTTTTCTCCTCTCTCTAGAATTCTCTGTTACTATTGAAATTCCATTTTAATAATAATCATTACCAAATTATTTTAAGCTTCACTCTTTGAAAAATAAAGATAAACTTTCCAATTTCACAGTTCTGTCCCACGACTAGCCCAAACAAATGTTACTTTGACCATTTGACATGAGGTGTAGGGAAGACATGGCCCAAAGTCATTTTAAGAACCATAATAATTTGTAAACTTTATTTCCTAAGTATCATCTTGTGTTTGGGATAGTGGGAGTTGTGAAGACTATGTATACTTAATCTACAGCATCGATTTGGGAGTCATCATTTTTAGGTCAAAAGCTAGATTCAGAAGGCAGTGCTTTTGCTAAAGTTAGGCTTTTTTCCTGAAATGTATTTAAACAAAACCCAGGTATCTACTTTGCTTCAATTTACATAGGCACTAAGTTTACCAATATTTCAGTACTGATGAAAATTCTCAAGTCTCATGACAGTTACAAGATAGTGGAGAGACTTGCACACAGTGGATCAAGTAGGTAGCAAGAGGGCCTTTCTTAATGCATTCTTTGGTTTCTACTTAATCTCAAAGATCTTGATATGAAGATTAACAAAGAATACAATGCTTGATTCTAATTGTTATGATATATCTATGTGAACTTTCAATGTCACATTAACTAGGCTAAGATTTTTAATGCAATCTTTTGTCAAGAAAGACATTAAAAATTTTTTCCCTGACCATTTCTTTACATTGGTAATATTTTCCAAGAAATATGACTGACTCCAGTATTGCCCTCTTGCTGACTTGCTCATCATGTAAATACATCTGGGCTAGTTTACTTGAGACTGAGATACCACATAAAGAGGAAGTCCTAGCCATTCTGGACCAGTCAGGGCAGTCAGGACCAATTGGCAGGCCCATGACCACCCAGCCCCAGTTGACTACAGCTGCTTGAATGATTCCAAGCAAGGCTTGCAGAAGAACTGGCCAGGTAAGCCAACCCCAAATTGACATGATTAAATAAAATGGCTGTTGTTTTAAGTCACTAACTTTTATTCTTTATTCTGATGCAGTGATATCAATTGTATGTGTCCGAAAAAGGAGAAGCTTACCTTGGCTATGCAGGCAAAGCAGGCTAGAGTATTGATGAGTGAGTCATTTGCTCTAGAGCTAGTAGTGAAAAATGGAAGCTTTAAGTTGTCCAGGTCAAGGGAGATATAAGTCCCATTTTCCTTTGAAGTGATCACATTGTATTTTGTAAAGGGCTTGATGTTTTTAAAGACACTAGACATGCTAGAGAGCATGCACAGAAAGCAAGAAAAAATAAAACATAATGAAGACATAACTCTCTTAACATTTTGACAGCACCTCACATAGGAAACCAAGTAGGTTTAAAGGGTAAGTCTAGGCAGGTAGGTAGAGGATCCAAGGAGGCAGATTTTCTATTAAGATAAGGAAAAATTTTCTATATTATTATTTAACTCATTCTTTCTACTTCTTTCTTCACTTTTTCACTTACAAACTCTTTGCTCAGTCTTTTTCAAACATGCATAGTCATTCTTCCTTTCTCTTCTCAACTCCATTTTTTCTCATTTGATAGTCCCTTATTTCATGTACTTTTGTGAGCACATATGTGTGTGTTCATGTTTTATGGCCATGTCTTTACATATTCGTAAGTACATTTGTATGTGTGCATTTTTATATGTACTGTGTGTATCTTAGTATGTATATGTGTCTTTCAGTTGTGGCTAAAACTGAGCAAGTTTTTTATTTCGTTAGTTACAATTTCTGCATGGGGGAGTAGGTAAGCCCCATCAATTACCTATCCTCTTCTGTACATCTCTGTGCTCCTCTCTCCCCGTCTTTCTCTCCTTCTTTTCCCCTCTAATCTCAGCTCTTTTCAATCTTCCTTCTGGAACCTTCTTTCCATTGTTATTCTTTTGTCTGTCCACAGCTTCTGCACTGAATGTGTCACACTTACATTTTACCTGAAACTTCAATTTACCAAGGATGCTTTTTTCCCCAGCAGCCCACTAGACACTAGTCTTTCTCCCATACTCCATATAATAGGAGGGAGAGTTTTTCTGGTTCCCCTTCAGTACTCTCATACCTTCTGCATCCATGTAAAAACCTTTCCTCCTTTGAGGTTTACACCATCCATTTTTATCACTCTCTATCCTCTTCTTCAGTGATTTCTACCATCTCCTGATCAATGCCATTCACTTAATGTGAGTTTCAGGCATCTGGTTCAGTGTCTTCCTCTCTTCCCCAACTTCTTCATTCATGCTAAGAAACTTCAGTATCCATGTCAGTATCTGTCTTATTCATTTGCCTCCTGAATGCTAATGACCTTTACCTCTTCTCCACTTCAGCTACTCACCCTAGATCTTGTTATCACTCAGAACTTCCATATCTGAAATCCTGAGATCAAAGTTGCCTCTGTGACAATAACCACAGTCTTATCCTGACTACTCTTACTTTTTAGCCTCAACACAAATCAAGACATCCAGTCCCTTGCTTCTTCCATTTTCCCCCTAGACTAACAGCCCTTTATAGACTTGCTTGCTTCTCTGACTAGTCTGGATTCTAGGCTTAATCACTTTCTCCCCAGGACACTCAGTCTCCTTGTACCCTGTATTTCTCAACTCACTGCCCTATAAGTCAAAAACTGAATTATTTCTATAATCCACTTTTCCTATATCTACTCCCAAGTGTAGGGCTGATGGGGGAAAAATTATATTACTATGATGGTCAGTGTCTTCCACAAAGTTGTAGTGTCTAGCTATAGCTGAGTCATCAATCCCACCTAGGAATTCTTTTACACATCCCTGGTCACCTCCCTTGTCCTATTAAACCTTCACTATTCTCTTCCAGCCTTTTCCTGACCCTATTCTTTCAGCAGAGAACTTTGCTTCCTACTCCATGGGGAAAATTGAATCTAGCAGGCATAAGTTCTGTCAATTCCTTCCTCCACACCTACAAAATTATTCACCTCTTTTCCTTTAGTCCCCAAGGAAAAGTCATATTTTCAAGGACAATACTTACAAGTTGTGCTTCTGATCCCATCCTCAGAGGCCCTATTTAAAAATCTATCATCCTCCTTATACTGTAGTGTCTTTCTATAGTCTCCTTTTCCATAGTCCATAAACATATTCACGTCTTCCACTTTAAAAAACTCCCTTGGCCGTCCATCCCCATAAGTACAATCTTCTTTACTTTCTAGCCAAGCTCTTGTAAAGCAGCCTGTACTTCACTTTTTCACATTCCATTTATACTTTATCCCACTTTTATCGTTACCATTAAAATTACACTGAGAAAAGGTTATCATTTCCTAACTGCCAAATCAAATGGGCGCCTTTCACTTTGGCCTTGTTTAAGCACTTAACCCTGTTGATCATCCCCTTCTTGAAGTTCTTTTCCCTGGATTCTGTGACAGTACCCACTCTTGGTCCATCTTTTACTTCTCTGACTATTCTTTCTCAAATTCTTTTGCCAATTTCCTTCCTTTGTGCATTTGGTTTCATTTTGGTTCTATCCTCTTCCCACCTCCCCTTTCCTTTTTTATTTCTCTCTCTAAACATGTCCACCCACTCCCATGGCTTCAGTTGCAGCATAGAGTAAGAACTAGTCATGGTCTACCTGTCTAGCCCCACTTCCTGCCATCCTCCACCTTACTTTGTTGTGCTGTGAAATACTACTGGTAGTACATGACACACATCAAGCTTTTCATACCTCTCTGTCTTCACACATGGTATTTTCTCTGCCTGGAATGCTCGTCCTTGCCCAGTCTCCATTCCTACCTTTCTTGGGGTGACTGTCCTCCTCATCCTCCAATACTTAACTCAGGCATCATCAGGAAGCTTTTACAGGCCTTTCCTCTCCTTCCATGCCCACTTTAGAGTCTGTTTAATACCTGTGTTTATCCTTTTATTATAGCACTTACCAATAACTTATTGGAGTTATCCATATAATTATAGACCTACTTTCCTACCTTATTGCTTCTTATGAGCAAGGACCGTGTCCTATTCTTTGAATAATCAATGCCTAGAACAATACCTGGTACGTAGGAAATACCCAACAAATTTTTGTGATTGAACTGAAATCTACCTAAAAATCTCTCTTAACACAAACTGTTATATCCAGGTGCCCACTTATCCTCAGCCTCACTTATA
>RJWJ010016598.1:20337-34371 GCA_004363605.1 Indri indri
AGTCACAGTTCACTGCAACCTCAAACTCCTAGGATTAAGCAATCCTCCTGCCTTAGCCTCCTGAGTACCTGGGACTATAGGCGCACGCCACCATGCCTGGCTAATTTTTTTATTTTTTGTAGAGGCAGGGTCTTACTGTGTTGCCCAGGTCTTGAACTGCTGGCCTCGAGTGGTCCTTCTGCCTCAGCCACCCAACATGCTGGTATTATAGTCATGAGCCACCATGCCTGACCCATTTTAACTGTTTTTAAGTGTATAGTTTAGTGGCAATAAGTACATTCACACTGTTGTGCTCAGTAGGATGTTTTTAGTGAGGAGCTATCTGGTCTTTTTACCTATAGGCTAGCTACGTTCTTATCAGTGTGATCTTTCTAAAATGCAAGTGATGTTACTAGATAAGTTAAGACCCTTTTATTGCTCTCCATTAGTGGTCTACATTAGTGGTTTCATCACAAAGTTTTCAGAGGTCCAAGCTGAAGTGAGGGGGAAAAAATACAATGTACCTAGTTTTTCTAAATTTTTTCAGTTTACAGGTTGAGTGAGTGAATGAATGAATGAATGGCAACATTAATCAAGATAAGAAATACTGAAACATGCATGGGATGTAAAATAATAAGTTTTATTTTAGATATGGTTGGTATCATGTGCCCATGAGGTATAAGGAAGGGGAGGTGTCTTAAAGGCAGTTGGACATGTGAGTCTGAAATTCAGAAGAGAATTTGGGGAAGCGAGTCTGGATTTGGAAATCATGAGCATTTAAATGGCACCAAGTGAACAAATAACATCTCTTGAGGAAAGTAAGAAAAGCATAAAGAAAAGATGGTAAAATACGTTAACATTTAAAAGACCAGCAAAAGAAGAATAGCCATAGTGGTAAAAGAAAAACAATTACATTTGAAATCTTCTCACCTTTCCACCATGATTGAAAGAGGACAAGATCTTTGATATTAATGGCAACACGTAGGTGCAGCATTTTTAGTGGCTTTGTCTCCTCTGCTGGAAGGATGATTGTTATCCATGTCTTTTGGGTTTCCCTGGTTCTTTCTGTTCTTTCTCCTTGAATACAAACAAACAAAAAAACCTAAACACGTTTGATGGAACAACTTCATTGCCTGAACAATAGGAATGCTTTTTCTGACGAAAAAGTTGTCTAGCCAATAAGAATTCTCTTATTCTGACATTGGCAAATGCAAAAATCATTTTAAAAATGGAATCTACAAAAATGAAAATAACAAAAAAAAGAAAGAAAAATGGAACCTACAGTGAATTATTTACTTTGGTACAATTCAATTGATAATGAGAAATTTGCTCACTTTTCACTCCTTTCTGTCCCTTTGCAATAAAATTATCTAGTCAATAAGAGGCGGGCGCAGTGGCTCATGCCTATAATCCTAGCACTCTGGGAGGCAAAGGCAAGTGGATCATTTGAGCTCAGGAGTTTGAGACCAGCCTGAGCAACAGCGAGACCCTGTCTCTACTAAAAATAGAAAAAATTAGCTGGACAACTAAAAATATATATATCAAAAAAAAATTAGCCGGGCATGGTGGCACATGCCTGTAGTCCCAGCTACTCGGGAAGTTGAGGCAGGAGGATAGCTTGTGCCCAGGAGATTGAGGTTGCTGTGAGCTAGGCTGACGCCACGGCACTCTAGCCCAGGCAACAGAGCGAGACTCTGTCTCAAAAAAAAAAAAAGAGTAATTCAAGCACATGAAAATTCAGAAATAAGCCTTAAAAGTCATGGTATTTTTGGAAGCAGTATGGCACATTGGAGAGATCAAGGACATGGTACTTAAACCTAGCATCACACCCCAGTTCCAGAACACACTAGTTGTATGGCTCTGATCAAATTACCCTGTATATGCTTTGGCTTTGTCATCTAATGATAATGCCTACTCCATAGAGAGTTACAATGGAAATTAAATATGTGCATAAATGACTTCTCATAGTTACTGGCATATAGTCAGTACTCATCAAATATTACTTGCCTTTCAAAATATCTCACAATATTCATTAAGAATGAGAAATTCTTAAAGGGTGCAGTGGGCTGGGTGCAGTGGTGTGCACCTGTAGTCCCAGCTACTCAAAAGGCTGAGACAGAAGGATTGCTCGAGCCTAGTTGTTCAAGGTCAAGGCCAGCCTGGGCAACATAGCAAGGTCTCATTTCTAAAAAAAAAAGAAAAAAGAAAAAAAAGTGGAAAATGGAAGTAAATTAAGAAAATTGATAAATAACTTATAGTTCATTTACCTGATGGAAAACTATCATTCCATTATAATACATACATATTATATAATTACATAGAAAATATAAAAATGTTAATTTTTTTAAAAATAGGATTTCTGTATAAAATATAACTATAAATATATTTTCAAGTTTATGTAGAAATTGTATTATAGCAAATAATAGATTATAACTATCTCCTAATTATGGACAATGACATGAATTTGCTTTTTTATAATATGTTATTAAAATAGCGGGTGAAATACACCAGCAAATACTTTTCCAATTTGACTGAAGAACTTGAGGAAAAATTTTTAATGATACTACTAAGACAAAATAATCCATTAACTTATAATGTAAAACCTGTAGGTCTCTGGTAACCCAAACCCTAATGGAAGTAACTCTGGACTAAAAACAAGGAAACCAGGCCCCAGTTTGTCACTGTTGTGTCTCAGAACCTTGCATAAGAGTTTACTTGTCTGTGCTTCAGTTTCTTCATATTTAAAATGGAGAAATCCTAATCCTAGCTCTAGCTCTTATCCTATTTCATGAAGCCCTTAGGAGGATATCATTGAGTCATATGTAAAGCAATTGGAGCCTATTTTAATGAGCTACATAATTTTTTAAAGGATATTATTGATTTGGACAGTAAAGAGTAGCCTGCAGGCAAATCCTGCAAGGTGCTTCAACAGACCCACGCATCTACCTTCCTGTTGGCACAGTCCATGTTTGGCAGGTGTATTCCATTCCTTACAGGAAAGAATAGGTGCTTCATTGTGTTTCAGAAGTTAGTAAGCTTTTACGAAACTAAGTAATTGACATTTTTCTCATTTCTGGGATCAAATTTTCATAAATCATTCAACCTGGATAAACTGAGAATGTGGTTTATCTAGTAATTGTTGAAATGTAGTGGCGACATTGCAAAACATAATATTTAAGTATTTCCTCCTAATCTCTTACCATAGCAAAATATAAGAGTTCTAAATGGAAAGATGTTCTAATGTATAAAAATGAAACAAAAGTGAGATGAACTAGTTTGTAAAGGAGAAGCCAAAAGAAGCACAACACATTCATCCCAGTAATTTGGGATTCCAGTGATTTTGAATTTGTAGCAATAATAATAATAACTATACAAAGTAGAGCTTTACTTTTATGAGGAAAAAATTTTTTTACTAGTTAGTAGTATAAATGATATTATGGGGGAGGGATATATTTAACCAACTTGAAAGCACGTATTCTGATTTTAACAGTATATGAAGAGAAATGCTATTAATGGCTTATCTAGATTTCTACTGGGAACCATTTGTTAACAGTTATTTCAAGTTACTATCAGATTTTAACAATAAACTTAAAATTTTATAGTGTAGTTCTGTAATTCACACTAACATTTTTCTTCCCCCCTCATCTACAATTCAAGTTAATGAAACTTTGTCTTATAGGATTCATGTAGTTCCATGAATCATAATATTCAGAGTGTATAAGATAGCACTAGTTTTTGTCACTATGGAAAATCCAACTAATATAGACTAATCTATGAATGCAAAGAATTTGCCATGAATCTCTAGTTAAGGTATTTATACCACTAGACTGTTATAATAGATGTATAGTATTTATGTATAATTTACAGTTGATAAATTTGTAGTAATAAACTTAGACAAAACTTGTCTTTATGCTAAGATTGTTACTATCTTTCTTAAAACAAAGATTTTTAATGCTCTGAATTATTTTGTTTCATTTTCCTGGTTTTTATTAGCAGCATTTTTAATACATGCAGAATCATGCAATAAACTTGAACTAGTTTTCAGTGTTGTATGCAGTTGATTTTTTCATTCCTTCCTGAAACTTCCAAATAGTCTCAACCAGTGTGTATAGCACTAAGAATACCCTCATTCCTTTAGTGTCTAGCTCTGTGCTGTGTTTATTTGCAAAGGACCCTCATGCATGGATCCATATAAATGAGGCAAACTATGCAGCAGACTAGACTATGTCACTTACCAGCCTTTGAGGAGGGAAGATTGTGTATATGAAAACTGCTGGGCATGATTTTCACTTATAAGGAAGATTTCTTTGTGTGTAACATCAAGCAAGATTTTTGTTAGAGGTTTTATGCTTTCAGTAAAGAAAATACAAGGAAACCAATTAATAGTCTGATTCCATCATCTTTTGTCAAACAAACCTCTCACTGATCCACATGAATGTGATCTCCCACCTATGGAATAACCTAAAAACAGTGCAGAATGGACTTCTGAACTTCTGACTCTATTTTCAGTTTAATTGGTAGGTTTTTAATCAGCTAAAAAAATCAATTTTCTTTGGAAAAAAAGCCTATACTAGTAATTCCTAGCATATTTATACTACTCAAAAATAGAAACTTGTTGTAGAATAGGAAGTCTGGTTTTATTAGTGTCAAATCATTTTTTTAATATTTAAATTATTTCCATGTTATGGGGATATGAAATTTTTCTCACCTAGTCATTTAATGCCTGGCTTTATTTTCTTCAGCTGACTCTGAAAAAGAAAGGAATTTAGTGCATAAGAGTTGTACAGTATACCAACCAATGTGTCACTTATTTAGGTAAGTGACAGGTATAAGATTGCTGGTATTTCTGTGTTGAAATATGTACTTCTCTTAGGTAAAAATCAATTTGAAACTCTTCTACACTTAATATGTCATCCTGTCATTACAGTAAATGATTCATTCACAACCTTAATACAAAAAGGTAAGTGTATTGAAATGAGTATTTTATATACTTCATGTGGCATCTAATGCTGACATAAATCCAAGGATCTAGGTTAAAGTTTGTGGTGTTGCTGTTTCTTTAACCTCAAACATTTGGCACTCTGCACCAGTAATGCCTTGTCTCTTAACATGACTGTGAGGACTGTTGGTCACAGGCAAATACTGTCCATTTTCAGCCAAAACATTATTGACAATAATTGAACTTTCTATTTTCTTTTTCTCCCTTTCCCACTCTCCCCCACCCCCAACTTAGGTTAGAAAGGCTGGTGGACGTCCTGAGGAAAAAGGTTGGAACAGGGACCATGAGGACAGTGATCTGACTGAAAAAACGACAGTCTGGGGAAGAGCTCACATCTGGTGACCAGGCTGCTTCATTCAACACTGTGTAAACACTGAAGCCTTAACTTAGCAAACAGTTGTTAGAAGTGGGACACTCCAACCACATTCCAAGCCGAGATAAAATCAAATCACAAATGTTTAACCACTTTGCTGCTGACTTGAGTTATTTATCCAAATATATTAACTGCAGATTTTTACCAATGGGTAGCCATAAGGTTGCAGCTTATTTTGTAACTATTTTATATCTCAGTGTCTTTAATATAAGTTTTTTTACTGAGAGACCACTGTAGAAACATGGAAAAGTTGGTTAGGATCATATCCTCACATATGGCCCTTTCTGAATCAAAGTGCAGCAAAGTAAATATTGTCTAAGCCTTAATCCACTATGTTAGGTCAAAACTTCAAATACATGCATTTTTCAATATGGAGTATATTTCTTAACTGATAAGAGCAGCTCAGACATAAGAGTGTATAGTCTTCCTTCAATGTGTATGTAATCTTTGTTAGTATTAAAGAATATTTAGTAGAGATGCCATGAATTAAATGTATAATTTGCTTTAATAAGAGTTTGGTACCTTAAATTCACATTCATCAAGGCATGATTTTTGTTTCACTACAAATAACACAAACTGTTTTCAATAGAAAGAGGAAATTGTTAATGTTTACTTATAAATTCATATTTTTTAAGGCTGGTTCTGAATAATTATCTAAACTATACGTAAGCTATAGAAATTGCTAACCCTTTGTCTAATAGGCTAGGACACTTTGGGCTTGGAAATTAGCATGTACCAACATGTCTCTTCCTAAAAGGCAAGAGACCATCAAACCTGTTAAGTATTTTTATTGACTATGTTTTTTTAGATTACCATTTGAATTTTTGTTGTAGAGGAGGGGAATCCAATATATAATATACAAAAAAATTATAATGTAGAAACATAAAGACTTAGAAAAAAGTACACCTGCAACTTGGTTCATGTTACTTCTTATTTCATTTAAAAGATGAAATAGTTACAGCATAGGAGTCACTTCAAATCATTTGAGTTATGAGTAGAACTGAGATTTTATATAATTGGCTATAAGAAAAATACCTTCATTTTCTTTTGGGTTGAACAGATGAGAGGCCAATAGAAAATGACCATGTCTCAAACAGGATGAAATAGACAAGTAGAAACTGAATTAGTGAAAATTTTGTAGGCAAATGAAAATTTTTCTAAGTCATACATTTTTAATTCATTTTTAAGACTGAGCTAACTTACCTACCATTACCTATTTTCAGGGTAAGTATATTCGGGACAATTTATTGTACCATTCTTTCATATGCCACCAGAGATTATTCATTTGAATTTTTTTTACTACGCAGGAAAATTCAGGGTGCTTTTTCATAGATGACAAAAGAATCACAATGCTAAATTAACTGGCAGTTAGAATCATCCCATTGCATTCAAATTTAGAATTTACTCCTACTGCCTGCTTTTAATGATTTTTTTTAACTATGAGCATTAGAAAATAAGAGACAACAGAGGTTAAAAATAAACTAATTGGATCGGCTCCATAGTCCTAAAGAGAATTATAGCCTTTCATAGAACAGTGACAATGTAAATATAGAAATTTGTAATAATTTGGTCATGCATGCAGTCTTGTCTCTTGGCTCTAATTGAAACCCATAACAGCTCCTTATGTGAAGAAATAGTGCCTTTTAAGTCATCTATGAGGTGAAGGTAAGTAAAGAGAAACAGTTCTTATCACAAAATAGTCCATTCCTGAACCCTCTTAAAATAAATCACAAGTAAACTTGAATTTTCAGGTCAGCCCTGAAGAACAGACTGACTTTTCTCGAGTTATTTTAACTGGGGTTTTAGAAAACACAAAGTATAGTATGAAGATATTTTATAATTTTAAACATCGCTTTCTGTACCTGAATGATCCAATTAGATCAACCAATTTCTATAATTAATATCCAGAACTTTTATGGAGTATGATAAAGTTAAATTTACAAAACAATTCTAATATGCACTATTGTTCAGTAATCTCCCCAAAATATCACATCCCCTTGAAAATGAGTTGTGTACAAAATTACAAATGCATAGTATTACAGCCAAATATTATCTTAATTAATTTCTTACACTAAAAGATGTTCAACAGCAGTATTCCAAATAATCTTTTTTTGTATGAAGGAATAACCTTGCCCACTGAAGATCAATTCTCTATATATTCAATATTAATGCAACTTTACAACTATTCCACACTGCTGACAAGTGTTGCTTTGAGTTTGCTTTAAACATTATCAAATCTAATTCCTATAGTAACATGAGAATTCACTTGTAAAAATAAGTTAGTTCAGAGGAAACGCTGAAATGATAACACTAACATTTGCAGCACTTGATGATTTACAAAGTCCTTTCACATCTTTTAATGTGAGCCTATCGATAACCATATAATAATAAAAATTATATATCAACCATATAATAATGATAATTTTAGCATTACTATTATTATAATTATTATTATTAAATTCATTCCACAGATGAGGAACCATACAGAGGGTCTTGGAATTTGCCAAAGACTGGCAGGACTGAGAACTAAGGTCTTGTGATTATACTCCATGCAACTGTAGGTCTCCAAACTTTCTATAAGAAAAAAATTACAAACTAAAGATTTTAACTCTTGCAATTTTTATTATTGTACAATTTCTTTTATGCGCATTCATATGAATTCCCTAACAATCAAAAGTTATGTACATTTCTTTCAACGAAGTATAATAATATGAGCTGCATGTGTAAATAGCATCACATTATTACCCCCTCTCTATGGTGTCATAGTAGCAGCATGCTTTGTCTCAGCCTTCACTAATGAGGAATATTGTGGCAATTCATTGTTAATAAAACATAACCTTAAGTCGCTTTGTACTATTTTTAATTTGGCCCGATTCTAAAACCTGACAGCATAGTCTTATAACATGGTAGTCTGAACTTCGAGGCTCACTCTACCTCCTAGAGTAACTATTAGAGATAAAAACCAGTTGTAAGCAAGGTTATTGTTTAGGTATAAGCAGTTAAAATAAAGTTATTAGTTAATTGTTAATATATGAGAGTTTTTAATTTCGCTTTTGTGAATAGGCCATTATGTTAAAATTATTAAAATATTCAAAATACTTTGTAGAATAAAATATTTTGCTTATTTTTTCTTTTTTAATTTTATTTTTGCTTACTTTTTTCAATGATAAAGTTGATGCTTTGTCTACTTCCTTATTCAAATAAAGTTAAGAATCATCTTAAAGTTTCTATTTTCAAATAGTCATGATTAATAAGGCATTATGTGATAAAACAGCCATGGCTTATATATTTTGTCTTCTCACGTATGGTGTGTATGGAACCCAGATTTTTCACAGATATTACTGTGTTGTTGGTTACTGTTACTTACAATTAACCTATCTTTCTATCCATATATTATACACACACACAGAAATACATTTGCCTTTTTAGAAAATTGATTTATAAATCAACTGTTAGGCTCCAGTGATTTCAGCATTTTGTTCATGTTTTATTGGAAATGCACGTGGTTTCTGAGGCTTTTAAACAAATACATGGAATGGTCGAAAGATTTATATTGCTCATGCTTAGCTAAATATGTCATCTCTAGAAAAGATGTAGTTTATTTTGGCACTGTTTTAAAAACTCAAATATTTTAAACATTTGTTAAGTTGGAGCTTGCACATTTGAACTAGTAGCATACGTTCCAGAATAGCATCTCAAATTACCAAACTTTTTGTAATCCTTTTACTAGAATAATCTTTTTTGAAAAGGTTTTCTTTTCTTTTTTATTATGTACTTTAGTGTAAGTTAAGTTAAATTTATGAAAGTTGAGGTTATTTTTTTAATATAGGACTTCATAAATGGAATTTGACAATAATAAATATGTATTTTTGAAAATTATTGAACTATTATACACTATTGATACTTCTTTGCAGAAGTCTTAATAAGCTTATTTTTAATTTTATGGTTTTCTAAATATAGTTTTGGAGTATACTAGTACTTTTGAAGCCATTAGTTTTTTGACTATCTGATTATTTAAAAAGATCTATTTTAATGCACAAATTCAGATATCTAAAATATGTATTTACTTTTTATTCACATAAAATCCCCTGTTGCAAATCCTACATGTATTTCAATGCAATTCTTATACATTGATCTTAATCAAATTTATAAGTGTACAGTCCTGAAGACACTGTACTAGACAGACATGTACTATAAAATATATTGCAGTAAGGAAACAGATTAAGTTCACTATCAAACTGACTTCCTTAACAAGTTTAATAAAGATAAATGTCAATATGAACAAATTTGTTAGGTACTTGAGGAACCTTTCAAAACTATTTAGATACAAAATAAAATTATAGTGATAAAATATTAAATAGAAATATTTTTTAGTAAATATGGTAAGAAAGAACCTAAGAAGAGAGATCAAATTCCTTGAATTAAAAAATAGTAGATTTAAATCTGCTACAAAGCATCTCTTCTCATTTTGGAATATGTATGTGGAATTTTGCTCTAACCAATAGCTAAAATCTAAAAACACTGCTTTTGTTGCATTTGATTATTCAGTCATATTAAGTTAAATATAAAAAGGCTATGTAACATTCTATCACCTGTAGTGAACTTAGAATTTAAAGCTTAAGGTTTATGACTAAAAGAGGAACAGGGTAGGGGTGGAGAGTAGGGGTCTTTGGGGCAAAGATTCCTTAAACTGGTAATATCTAAACTGTCATATTGCTATGTAAAAAATTGTTTCACCATGTGTGGCCTTTGGGATGTTGTTGTCATGCATTTTACTCCTACATGTATACTCAGTAATAACATAGTTATTATTTTTACTGTAAACAGTCAACTATTTTTTAGGATATTTTAAAAACAAGAATGAAATTGTTTTATAGTTACTCAGGCATTTTACCATTTTCTGTGCTCTTCTTTTCTGTGTAGAGCTGTTTCTACCTGTTACCGTTTTCCTTCTGCCTGAAGTATTTATCATCTATGCTAGTGCAGGGCTGTTGGTTCAGCTTTTGTATATCTGAAAATATCTCTCTTTTTTGACCTTCATTTTGTAAAAAAAATTTTTTGCTGCATATAGAATTTTAGTTTAACAGGGTTTTTTAATTTTTCTTTCAGTATTTTAAAGATGTTGCTCTAATATCTTTGGTTTGCTTTGTTCTGCTGTTATTTTTGTTCTCTGTACATAATATGTCCTCTGGCTGCTTTAAATATTTTCCCTTTGTCACTCATTTTAACCAATTTGACTATGATGTGTTACAGTGTAGATTGTTGCACGTTTCTGTACTTGAGTTTTGTTGAACTTCTTGTGTCTGTGAGTTTGTAGTTTTAGTGTTAGAAAAATTTCAGCCATTATTTTTTCCAATATTTTTTGTCCCTCACCATTTTTTCCTCTCTCTCTGGAACTACTATTTGATGTATATTAGACTAAAGATGTCTTACAGCTCATTCATGCTCCATTTGTTTGTTTGCTTTTCCAGCCTTTTTTTCTCTGAGTGTTTCATTTTGGTATAGTTCTGATAGTTTCTATTGTTTGTCTTCAAATTTACTAATCTTTTTGTGTGTGTGTGCAGTGTCTAATGTGCTGTTAATTTCATCCAGGGCCTTTTTTTCCCCACAAATATTATATTTTTTTATCTCTAAAAGTTAGAATTAGGTCTTTTTTTCTTTTTTTATTTCAAAATATTAAGGGGGTACAAATGTTTGAGGTTACATGGATTGCTTTTATAATGTTTGAGTCCCGTTATAGTTGTACCCATCACCCAGAGAGTGTTCATTTTACCCATTAGGTAGGTTTTTGCTCCCTTCTCCTCCTTCTCTCCTGATTGGTTTCCACTGAGTTTTACTACTCTCTGTGCACATCTGTGCTCATTGGTTAGTTCTAGTTTAGTAGTGAGTATATGTGGTGTTTGTTTTTCCGTTCTTGAGATAATTCACTGAGGAGAATGGTCTCCAGTTCCACCTGGATTGTTACCAAAGGTATTAACTCATCTTTTTCATGGCTGAGTACTACTCTGTGCTACACATATACCACATTTTATTAATCCACTCATGAATTGATGGGTACTTGGGTTGATTCCACATCTTTGCAGTTGTGAATTGTACTACAATAAACATTTGTGTGCATGTGTCTTTTTGATGAAAAGTCTTCTTTTCCTTTAGGTAGATACCCAATAGTTGGATTGCTGAATCAAACGGTAGGTCTACTTTTAGTTCTTTGAGAAATCTTCATACTGTTTTCCATAAGGGTTGTACTAATTTGCAGTCCCACCAACATTGTATAAGCATTCCTTTCTCTCTGCATTCATGCCAGCATCTATTGTTTTTGGACTTTTTAATAAAAGCCCTTCCAACTGGAGTAAGGTGATATCTCATTGTGGTTTTAATTTGCATTTCCCTGATGATTAATGACATCAAGAATTTTTTCATGTGTTTATTAACCATTTGTCTTTCTTCTTTTGAGAAACTTCTGTTCATATCTTTTGCCCACTTTTGAATAGGGTTGTTTGTTTTTTTCTTGCTGATTTTCTTGAGTTCTTTGTAAATTCTGGGAATTAGCCCTTTGTTGGATGTGTGGCTTGTGAATATTTTCTCCCATCCTGTAGGTTGTCTATTTGCTCTGTTGATTGTTTCTTTAGCTGTGCGGAAGCTTTTTAGTTTAATCAAATCCCATTCATTTATTTTTGTTGTTACTGTGATAACCATTGGGGTCTTATTCATAAATTCTTTGCTTAGGCTGATATCTAGAAGAGTTTTTCCTACATTTTCCTCTGGAATTCTTAAAATTGGGTCTTTTTAATTTATTTCATATCTCTCCTTAACTTATTCATGCTTTACATTATCTTCAGGAACATAAAAAATGTTATGCAGTAGATCCCCCTTGTCAGTAGCGTAGCTTAGCACAGTTCCAGTTACCCACAGCCAACTACCATCTGCAAATAGGTGAGGACAGTACAACATTAATAAGATATTTGGAGAGAGACCACATTGACATAATTTTTATTCCAGTATATTTTTATAATTGTTCTATTTTATTATTAGTTAGTGTTGTTAATCTCTTACTGTGCCTAATTTAGAAATTAAACTTCATCATAGGAATGTATGTATAGGAAAAAAACATAGTGTGTCTAGGGTTTGGTACTATCCTTAGTTTCAGGCATCTGCTACGGGTATGGGACTATATCCCCCATGTATAAGGGGGGACTACTCTAATGATTGTTTTAGCGTCCTTGTTTGTTAATTCTATCATTTGTTCAATTTCTAGGTCTGTTTCTATTGATTTTTTTTCCTTACCGTGGGTTATATTTTCCTGCTTTGTATGCCTGGTAACTTTTTATTGGATGCCAGTTTGAATGTTATCTTTTTGGGTGCTAGATATTTTTGCATTTCTTTAAAGTGTTTTGAGCTTTGTTCAGGGATGCATTTACATTACTCAGAAAAACAGTATGATACTTATAAGGCCGTTTTAAGCTTTGATAGGCAGAACCAGAGCGGCCATTCTAGGGCAGAGTTTTCCAAACAACCAAGGCAATCACCCTCTGAATATACTGCCTTGTGCTCTGTGCATTATATGATTTCTCTACTCCAGTTGGTCACAACAAAAACTCTTCCTGTCCATGTGTGAGTTTAGGGTCATTGTTCTGCCTACTCCTTTCTGGTGGATTTTACCCTGGCCTTGGTAATTTGCTTATATACATGTGCTGATCAGTACTCAGAGGAAGACTAAAGGACTGTTCTATGGCTCTCCAGAACTTGTGCTCTCTTGCATGTTTTCTCTGTGTGTGTGTGTGTGCGTGTATGAGTGTGTGTGTGCGTGCAGCCCTCTGCACTCTTTGCAGAATTGCTGCATCTCTCCTCTCCAGACTGATAAATTCTCTCTGCCTTGGCCTCCCCAAATTCTCAACTCTGTGTTCTCAACTCAGGGAAACTTACACACTCAATTTTGTTCTCCCTCCCTGTGCTCTGCTCTGTAAACTCTCCAGACCATAAGCTGGTGCAATCATGGGGCTCACTAGGTTTGTTTGATTCAGTGTTCTACACTCTCTGTTGTCCAAAGTCCAAAAGCATTGTTTTTGTATTTTCACTGTTGCTTTTTATCTGTTTGTTTTTATTTTCAGTTTTTTAAGGTGGTAGGATAAATCTGGTCTCTGTCACTTCATCATAGCCAAAAGCGTAAGTCTTCCTATAACTCTTTTAAAATATCATTGTGTCACATCTAGCATCCCTCTTACCTCTTGAGAAATCAGTCTTACTGTTCTTCTCCTAAAATTAAAGTATTTGTTTTCTCTGATTGCTTTTTACATTTTTTCTTTTATTTCGTTTTTTGGCAGTTATATTTTTTCATGTGGTCTTTTTTGCATATTTCTTGAGTTCAGAGACCTTATTAAATCTCTGACTTCATATCTTTTGTCAATTTTAGAAACTCTTTGGTCAATATCTCCTTTTCCTCCCTCTGAGACTCCGATTATATATATGTTAACCTTTTCATTGTGTTTCCACATCTCTTCCACTCTCTTCTGTATTTTACATTCTTTTTTTTAACTCTGTATACATAACTTTTTAATTTTTAAAATTACCTGTCTTTCATGTCACCAATTCTGTCTTCTGCTCTGAAAGCCATCTGTTGAATTCTTCGGATTCTGTGTTTTAAAGTCTATGCTTATTAACTCCAATATCTGAATCATCTGTGGGT
>RJWJ010016599.1:0-34257 GCA_004363605.1 Indri indri
TTATTCCACATCTTATTCAAAGCATTCTTTTTGCATATGTTTAGTAGCCTCTTAGACATGATCTCTCAATTTTCCTAAATGCTGCTTATTAAAATGTATTCTCTAGACTGATTTATAGCCCTCTAACTGGTTTGAGATTGTTAATCCATGTTAAGATTCTGTTTCACAATATATAATGTTTTTATGTAAATGTAAAGCATTATTATGATTCCCGTTTTACATATTCAGGTGTTTGGAGAAAAATGCAATATTACATGTGAATTTCTTAAAAGAATTTTTGTTATTTAGAATGTTCTAGACTGGCCAAATTTTTGGTTTCAAGAGTTGATTTGTGCTGCACAAATGAAGTTGTTATTTTATAGTTTATTTTTCTATACATTTGACATCATGAAGCACATAACAAATTTTACTTCAAAACTATGCTCGGCATTAATTTAGTGCACAATACCACTCTCAATGGGGGCAAGTATTAATCCTTGCCTACAATTGTAGGTGAGGCCAGTGCTAAATACTGTCTACACCTGTATATGAAATCAACACTAATCCTTACCTATGTCTACAAATAAGCCAACGCTAACTCTTAACTTCACCTGGCACCTGTGAAGTTGTGTGGCAGAGGCTGATGTTTGTCTCCCCCAGTGGTTTTCGAAGTGTGGTTCCCACAGTAGTTGCAGCAGCATTACCTGGGATGTGGTTAAAAGGGTAGGTTCTCAGGCCCCACATCAGACTTCCTGAAACAGAAACTCTGGAGGTTGGGCCCAAGATTCCTGCAGTCACTGGGAACAAGTCTGTGATTGATTTAAGCCAGTTTTGTGAATTCATCTTTATCTATTCTTTTCTGCCAGTGATTTGTCCGGGGAAGGGCATGCTGACTACTTCCAGGTGACACCTTATAAGGAGAAGATAACTATTCTCTTGTGGGAAAGATTCTGTTCCCTGGTGAAAGAGAGAGCCAGCCACACAAAGAAAAAGCTATTTTCCTACCAACACATCACCTACCCCTTGCTTTCTGCATGAGTACGGTTGTGTGATATCTGGAATGTCAGCTGTCAAATTGAAGCTAAAAGGGGAAGGCTAAGAGAAAAGCAGAACCGGATACTGCAGAGCTCCTGAGCAGACCTGGAAACCACCTGTCTCAGAGTTCTTGCAGGTAGCCAGGGGTTCTGTATTTGCAGTCAACACACTTTAACTGATACAAACTGTGAAAGCTAACATTTCGGTAGATATCATACCAATTACAGTGGCTTATAAATGGATTTCCTGCTAAACCTAGTTTTAGATATCCTGTGGCTCATAAATAACTATGAGGAAAGCATATCCAGATTTGGAGATTAGTTTTAATATCCAATCCCCACCTTTTCTAATTATGCGTTAGAGTCGACGAATTGTGGGAGCTGTGGCAGAGCAGAGGGACAGCGGATTTGGGATGACATTAGAGTGGAGGAGAGAAGAAGGCCCATCTGGTGAGTGGGTATAATTCACGCCTCTCTTGGGGTGGAAAATACGGTGGCTGAATCCCAGTGAGCAAGGGAACAAGTGAATTGAGATGAGATTGGGTAGGGAATTGGTAGGTGTTCTTAGGAACTGAGATCTTAAGTGCAGTGGGTTGTAACTTTTTATGCAGGAAAGTAATATATGTGCTATGGAAGAAGAGAAAAATGACTGACTCTGTCTTGAGAGATTGGAAACTGCAAATTTTATTGTTTTACTTTATAGTAACTAGTGTTCAATTTAATAAGTTAACACGTGGTGCTTATTTTTCCATTCTTGGGATACTTCGCTAGAATAACATCTATTGGATGTCGGGTAGGGAGGGAGGGGGAGGGGGAGGGGCGAGGGGGAGGAGGGGACGGATATATGCATACACAAAGGGTGCAAAGCGCACCCTCCGAGAGATGGACATGCTTGGGACTGGGACTTGGGGGAAGCGGGGGCAAGGGCAACATACGTAACCTAAACATCTGTACCCCTATAAACAACAAACAATAAAAAATAAAAAAATAAAAAAATAAAAAAAAAGAAAGAATTAAAAAAAAAAAAAAAGTTAACACTTTGGGAATCCCTAATACCAACCACATGTTCAGTGACTTGCCAGAAGGACTCATGAGACTCAGCATAGAGTAATACTCATGTCTAAGATCTATGACATTGACACAGAAAAAATACAGGAGCAATCTGAATAAATACACAATCACCTTCCTCTTTCCTGTGTGTGGTCACACAGATCACCTTCTGTCTCCAGCAGCAAAAATGCAGCAACACATGTATGATTCTTCTGTCCATTTGAGGCTGGCCATGTAGGCAATTCCATTCTCTGCTTAGCAGCTACCAAAATCCCATACTCACTATAGATGTTCACCATAAATCACATTGTATGTGTGAACTCTCTAGGTATGATAACCTTATCAGTTACAGAAGGTTTTAGAAACAAAGCCAAGAGCTAGCCAGAAGCCAACCTTGAAAGCAGAACCTTCAAAAGAAAGCAGCCCGTGGCCGACTGTGTGAACCGTTTTATGAATGGTAGATTACCATTTAAATAATCAAATATGCCAGATTTTTCTTACACATTTATTTAGCTGATCAAAATACATTATTTATTTTGTCATGATTTCAGGTTGACATTAATCAATTGAACTATGATTTGTATGGTAAATAAGAAAGAAAATGGACAAAACTTTAATATTTCTGTCAGATACTAGAAGAGCACTAAAAATGAGAATAATGTATTTAACTTTGGTGAATCTCATTCACTTTGCTATTTTTTAAACATTATTTTATCTGGCATCACTGTATAGAGAGGTAATGGCCATTGGCATTTGGGTACAGAATTGTGTTTAAGAAAAGGCTGATGAAAAATAAGGAGTTAACATGCATGTTGTACGTAAGTAAGTGTAAGAACGTGAGGGAAAGTGTTAGAGAAGAATGGAGCTGGCGAATTGATAGAAGTCAATAAAAACTGGGAATTTTTTCAAGCAAAGCTGAAAGCAGTGCAGTAAGGACTCCTCACTTGGAGAAGGGACTGCCGCATCCTCTTCTTTGTGTTTCTTGGGACTGCTCAACTTGCAGAAATAATAAACAGAGCTAACAAGCAGAGAATGGATTTTGATAGGTGGTTACAAATTAAACTGTTATAATCCACCTTTCCAGATGGTTATATCTCCCTATAATTTCTAGCCAAGGTCCAGAGTTTTTGGATCACAGACACTTTAAGGAAAAATTGTTCTTCTCTTTGTTTAGTGGAAGGAAAGACTGTTACTTCCAGGTATCGAGTATGAGAATTATGACAGAAGTGGTAAAATATCACTACCTGGTTGAGTCTGAAATTGGGTAGTGTAGTAGTATGGCCCAAACCGCAAACATTTCTTAATATATCTTTATACACTGAATTTCAGAAAGAGTCCAAAAGAGCTCTTAGTTCAATTAAGATATTCAGTCTAAGCTCTAATTGTGATGCTGGAATATATAGCACAAGTTAAGGAGACATTTATATACGTACACACACACATATATATATAAATATACACACATATAGCACAAGTTAAGGGGACATTATACATGTGTATATGCACACACACACACACACACACACACATACATATACCCACACACACACATACGTATCATTATCCACTTGATAGTTACCCATGAGGCAGCTAATAGGGGTAATTTTGCTGTCATTTCACACTTATTTGCATTATATTTAATATCCTTATGAGCAAAAAAAGTCATTATCACAGTTTACATTCTGCAGTCTAACTCAAAACCATAGATTTTCATAAAAAGTAAAAATCATAGCCATGGAATGACTCTCTCTGCTGTCTTTGCAGGATGCTGCACACAGGTTGTGGAGGGCAGCTCAGAGTGATGGAGTATCTGTAGTTACCAAGGACTATGGTGGTTTTTTTTATATGTTAATCTCCTTTAGTCCTCACCATGACTCCAGGAAATAATACATAACCATATTTTATTATTGACAAGAATTAGAACTAGAGTGGTTGAAGAAAGAGCCCAATTTCATATGGTTTTAAGTGGAAGAGCTGGGACCAAGTTGTAATCTATCTTGGTCCATAGTTTAAACTTTTGTTCACTATATTGGCTGAGTACAGAGATATGATATTTACAAGAGTGAAAGAGAATTTTTATTCAATAAAACATGAATATGAAGATTAAAAATATGACAGAAAGACAGATATTTTAAATCTCAGACTAAGAAAATTTGTCATTGTTAAAAGTATTGTGCTATCTTTCTACTCAGTATCACATTTTTATCTCCTTCGCAACACGATTATTCACTTGGTGTTTGTCCAGGAGACAACTAGTAGTCTCACAGTGTTTTACTATCATTTCACATTTACCTGTATGTGACACATTCAACAACACGGTGGAGAGGAGGAATCGTGTTTTCATTTTACTTCATTCAAAACTAAGTTCCGAATTATGGATTTCCCTCTCTACTATCATGCCTTATTTTCAATCAAATTAATATTTTGGAATTGACAATACTCAGCAGTCTCTCTGACATTAAAATGCTCTTAATAACTGTGGCTGTCAGTAGAATGAGGTGGTGTGAGGATATGAGGAAGTGAATCCAACTACCTGGGACTTGAGTCCTTTAGCATGTCTAATAATCACCTGCAGCCTACTTACAAATGAATGTGCAGTGAGTTTGGGACTCATGGTAGATCTAGGAATCTGCATTTTGATTAGCAATTATCAAGTCTGATGTAGATGATTAGACCACACTTTAAGAAATATTGCCTTAGGGCAAGGGGCTGTCCAAAGTTAGAGAAGGGAGTTTTTATCAGAGAGGATGAGAATTCCACTGAATCGCAAATGTTTGAACAGAGCTAATGTTTTGGGAAGAGATCAGGGGAGAACATGGATGTCCTGATACACACAAAATACATTCCACAAACAGCAAGATTTATTTAACGTCAGATTTGCATTCCTCCTGTCTGAGAAGGCGGCCATTCAAACATGGGATCAGATGAGCCATTGGATGAGGGCAATGATGCAGGGGTTTAAAGAAATCTTTGAGGAAGAGTGCGGACTTGCTAATAAATGCAATGAGGACATTCCTTAGGCGGCTTTGGTGTACATGCCAGTGAACTGCACAGCGGAAGAATATGGGATCAGTTCAAAGCCTAAACAAGCAATCATTTTGTGCTACATGATTCCATAGAAATTTAGCCCAAATTCTATTCTCAAATAGATGAACAGTATTAATCTTGCATGATGCTGCTGAAAATTTAATAGGGTTTTTCATTGATTGTGTAATTTAGAGGTTTTCAAAATTAAAATATGTGTTCATGTTTTCAGTAAACAGCATAATCTCTAATAAAGCTCAAAAGTTGCATGAAGATATCTCAAAGAACTAAAAGTAGAACTACCATTTGATCCAGCAATCCCACTACTGGGTATTTAACCAAAGGAAAAAAAGACATTCTTAACAAAGACACATGAACGCGAATGTTTATAGCTGCACAATTCACAATTGCAAAGATGTGGAAACAACCCAAGTGCCCATTGATACATGAGTGGATTAATAAAATGTAGTGTATGTATACCATGGAGTACTACTCAGCCATAACAAAAAATGGTGAACTATTTCCTCTTGTGTTAACATGGATGGAGATGGAGACCATTCTTCGAGGTGAAGTATCACAAGAATGAGAAAACAAACACCATGTGCACCCACTATTAAATTGGAACTAATCGATCAACACTTAAGTGTATATATGGAAATAACACTCATCAGAAATCAAGCGGGTGGGAGCAGGGAGGAGGAGATGGGTAAATTCACACCTAATAGATATAATGCACACTATCTGGGGGATGGGCACACTTATAACTTTGACTCAAATGGTACAAAAGCAATTTATGTAACCAAAATGTTTGTACCCCCATAATATTCTGAAATAATAATGAAAAAATTTAAAAAAGAATTTTCTTTTCAAAGGAATATTATTCTCTGTAGAAATATAAGATGGAATTCCCATCGGCCTTTATCATACAGTTAACAATTTCATGGAATATTTTAAAAATATCCTTTTGAGTTCTGGTTAATAGGAATGCCTTGGATAAAGACCAGCTTACTTTTCTCATGATGGATCTTCTAAATGCAAATGTGCTAATGCTGCTTTCGGGAGTTTAGTTGCATTTTTTATCTATGTTATCTGAAGTATTTCAGGCTTCTCTATATTTTGAAGCACTGATTGACAAGGTATTCATTGTGTTTCAAGATTGTTACCAACTGTGAAAATTGCTGACAGCGAACACATGTCAAATTCTGATGCCAGACTATATAAATATCTTCTAAAGTAAAAATTGTCTTCAAAGACCTCCATCTTTTGCTTGTATCTTGCTACTAGCCAATATTTTTTTTTTTTAAAGAAAAAGAAAAAAAGCAAGGCAAACATCAAAGCATGATTAGCCTCTTTTGGGGGTGTTATTAACACCTTTTCTTAGGTAGAGTGGTCAAGGTGTTAATTGTGATATGAACACCTGCATTCATTAGGTTTGTTTTTATTAAGACTTTTGGTAGTTCCAAATTGACACAAATCTGTGAAGGGAGGACCTGGTTAAGAAGGGCTACCAGGACAAATTAATGCATACATCCCAAAGCACTCTTTTGTTTTAGCTTTCTTTTTAAAGCTTTATGGAGGTGTAATTGAAATATAATAAATTTCACGTATTGAAAGTGTACAGTTTGATATATTTTGGAATATATACACCCATCAAATAATTATCACAATAAAGTTAATGCACATAGTCATCACCCTCAAAATTTCTTATACCTTCTTATAATCCCCCCATCCCTGACCTTCTCCACCCCCTGCCGCTGTCCCCAGTTAACCACTGATACACTTTCAGTCACTAGAGATTAGTTTGCATTTTCTAGAATTTTACGTAAATGAGATCATACAGTATGCACTCTTTTTCTTGAGTTACTTTTTTTTTCACTCACTAGAAGTATTTTGAAATGCATTTGAGTTGATGGATGGATCAATAGTTCATTCCTTTTTTATTTTGGAATAATATCTCATTATGTGGGTAAACTACACTTTGTTTACCCCTTAACCTATTGAGGGACATCTTAGTTATTTCCAACTTTTGGCTACTACTCATAAAACTGCTATGAATATCGGTATGCAAGTTTTTGTGTGGAGATAATGCTTTCATTTCTCATGGATAAATACCTAGGAGTGGAATAATAGGATCATATGGTAGATATGAATATATGTTTAAATGTATAAGTAACTACCAAAATGTTTTCCAAAGTTGTACCATTTTATATTTTGACTGGAAGCATATGACAGCCCCAGCTCCTCAGAGCCTGCCTGTGCTCACCAACATTGGAATAGTTTGTCTTTTTAATTTTAGCCAACCTAAGAAAGGTGAAATATATTTAATTGTGGTTTAAATTTTCACTTCTGTAATAACTAGTGATGTTAGCATCACTCCATGTGTTTTGCCACCTCTAGATCTTAGTTGGTGATGTGTTTGTTCAGATATTTTGAAGATTTATTTTTAGTATTAGATCATTAAGTATGAAATGTCCGATTTCCTTAAGTACTGGGTTTGACAGTTGAAATCTCTGATCTTTCACTTTGACACTTCTTGTTTCATTTTTATTGTGAAGGTACATCCTCATTCTTTCAAACACAGAGGTCAACTTGTAATTATCTTTCAAAGTTTTTTTTTAAACAATTTTTGTAAAACCATAAATAAGTCAAAAATTTGTGTTATTTTCAAATGTGAGTTCTGTCGTAGAATCAGTACAGTGCAGACACCTGGGATTACAAGTGTGAGCCACTACACCTGGCCTCTATGTCCTGTTCTTTAGACCCAGTTGAAGAGTCTGGGTCTTTTTTTTCCCCTGAGCTTTTATATATTAAAGTGCTTTGTGGAGTTCTAAAAGAAACAAAATCAAGAACATTTTCCACAGAATATCTTGCAGGAATAGTCCAGGAAATAGATGATAGGAAAAACAGTAGTAGGAGATTCTAGTTTCCTAACTGCAAGTGTAGATTTTTTTTCTCGTATTCTGATCTTGAATATTAGATAGTGATTATACAACTCATTTGGTACATATCATATGCTTCCTGAGAGATGCTAAATTTCAGAAACAGCAAGAACTTTTAAAACCATCCAGTCTTACTTCCTTACTTTAAAGAGGAACAGATTGAGATGAAGAGCAGTTCAGTAACATTTCTAATTTCACATAGTTAACGGCTATAGTTGTAATGGGTCTCCAGATTTTTTTTTCAGTACACTTTTTATTTCCACTATATTATACTATCTTCCTTATTCAGTTGCATTTTTGTATTACTTCCTCAATTTTTTACATGCTTTGATTTTAAGCATCCTCCCTTATATTTCTCTTATATCCTAGAGTAATTAACAAATAGAGCAAATTTTTATTAAGCATTTAGTCTGTACAAAACAGCGAGCTAAGGGCTACACATAGATTTTTTTCCTTATTTAATTCTCTAAGCAACCCTGTTTTATAAGTACTACTAGTACCCCCATTTTAGAATAGAGGGAATTGAGGATTAGAAAATTTAAATGACTTGTGCAGGGTTACATTGCTAATACAGCAATAGAAAATTACCAACTCTTCACTTTCAAATTCAGTCTTGGCCAGAAAATATACTTGAGGCTATAAGCTATAAACCTTTGTATGATTCAAAAGAAGGAGAAAATTTTGACACAGCTGCTTCCAGCAGACAATATACTCAACTAGCCTTCATAGTTTATTTAAACAGATAAGCAAAACGTCAGTGAATATTTACATAAAATTACCACGGGAATTATTTTAATATATACTTACTTTATCTTATTAAAAATTTAATTTTTATACAAGTTTTTTATGAGGAAAGAAAATTAATTTTTGTATTTTTAAAGCTTTATTTAAGTAGTATAAAGAGTCATTTACTTTTGTCATTAAATTTAAAGATACTTGATAAAGAAAACTACATTTGTTAAAATTGGTTTACTCAAAGTTGTGAACTAAGTTTTCCTAATTGGGTTGATTTTATCCATCAAACTTCTGAAAATTAATTCACTATGTGCTCTCTGATCTAGCTCTAATTAAATAAAGCTGTATATCTGGGAAGATTATTTTAAAATTAGAATCATAGAAGTCATATCCTTCTTTAAAACTTCATACATTCTACAAAGTAACTCTGGCAGATTAATTTAAAGTATTATGAAGAATTTTAATTTCCTGTCACCCAAAAAAATGGGAAAGTTGGGATTTGAGCCTAGCCAATGTGATTCTAGAACCCATTAGCCTACCCATTATGTAAGAAGGGCACGAAATGTGTCCTCATTTGCTAGTAGCAAGGGTTACTTTAAAATGTTTTCCTTCTATGTCAAAATATTAGACTTTTAATAAGAACTTTATTTCATGACCACGTATTATTATGATGTGACTAATTAAAAGGTGATACATATTTTGGGGGAACTGCAGATTATGCTATATTTTTAGTTATCTAATATCACAACTCAGTGTCCAGTTCTACTTCCCAAGAGATTGCCCTTGGTGAATAAACTTTTAGAGAAAATTTTTATCTTAACAGAAACACAGTTAAGTGATGCATATATAATTGGAAAGTTTTTGGCTGATACTTCTAAAAATCAGATAAATTTCATGTTTCTTCTTTTGAGTACGGCATGGGGAGTCTTCATTTGTGTAGATGCTATATAAAACATCTACATCTATTCCTCGAAGGCTTAGATAAAAGAGTAGATAGAATGCACAAAAATTTCCAATAAATATCTCATTTGGAACACCTTTATATAGTTAAAGGACTGACACATTCCTTTCTACTTTTTAACAGGTCATTTTATAGTATTACAAACAGAAATCATTAAAAACCCAAATTCTCTTACTGATTCATAGCAAACTTCTATGGTTGGTTACTTAGGGACAGATAGCCAATTTAATTGCTTCATCATTTATTCTTTCAACGAGCCATTCATGGTTGCCCACTATTCTGCAGAACTGGGGGCTTACTGGTGAAGCCTGAGTTCTTCTAATAAAACACACATATTCTTTATTTCCTAGCAAATTAAATGGTAAGGAAATCCAGATTTTTATACTGAATGAGGGACCCATCAATTGTCTGAAATGCCCTGAGCCCCATCTTCACTCAGTGCTTATGGATAAATATCAGAGGGGTCTTTTTCACCATTTACAAGTAAAAGTTTAAGCAAAGGGTGAGAGTGTTATGGCTATTTTATTTCTATTTTCTTGCCTAAGAGAAGAAATTGTGAACCTAAGTTGAAATCTAAATGCAACTTTTTTTTTCTTTATTGGAAATTTAAAGGAATAAGTTCTCTTTAATCTGTGTGTATGTCCAATATATGTACAGATTTTATATACATATATATATATTTACATAGGTAAAGATTAAATAGGAGTAAATAAGCAAGATTATCAAATAATTTCCTGCAGTACTGACATTAAACTATCTTTTTAAATGGAGCACAGTGATTTTGATTTAACTTAATTATCCGGGATTCTAAAACTATTAGTCCTATTTCCTCCTCTGCGAAGGAAAATAATGGCATGCCCTTTGTATGTTCACACACTTGCAGAGAGAGAGAGAGAGACTTGTAAAAGTGATAGCCAGTGGAGAAGGAATGGGAATGGAGAGAAATGCTTATTTATTATGTACTTGTCTATTGTCTGAATTATTCTCAGTTTGTATATACTGTGTATAACTAGTAAATAAATACAGACTGACTACCAAGTGCTCTGAAGGAAGAGTACAGCTTTCTAGGGGAGTGTGCAGCTGGCTTAGTCAGGTGGGATAGGTAAGTCTTCTTTGACAAAGAATTGGAACAATGATTCTCAAAGTATGGTCCCTAAACCAGCAACATTACCATCACCTGGGCACTTTTTTAGAAATGCAAATTTTTATGTACCACCCTAGACCCACTGAATTATAAACTCTAGAGGAATGTACCAGGAATCAGTGTTTAAATGAGTCCTACGAGTGTTTCTGATGTAGACTGAGGTTGGAGAACCCCTGGATTAGAAGAAAAAGTTGAGAGAAACCAAAGTGTTTTCCAAGTGAGAATCTCCTAGGACATCTCTCAAAACTATTCTCTTATCCTCATGAGGCTCTGTACATTTCCTGGTACCAGCCAATCCCACATCTTTCTGTGAATCTCCCTCTCTCCAAATTCTTTCACTTACCCTCAGAAACTCAATCCATCTTTATGTAAACTCTCTATTTCTTCATCCTCTTCACCAGGTATTCTCTTCTTTTTTTTGCGAGAGCCGGAATGTAGCTATTCTTTAAGACCCTGCTTCCTCGCCATCCCTCTCAAGTGGAGGCTGTCTTTTCTTTCTCACTGCAGGTATCAGTAGGGTTGAGATGGGGTTCCTGTCCTTACATCTCATTGCCACTTCTAAACCATTTTCCCTTCTTCCCCACTAACAACCTCCAGCTCCATGAAATGCTATTAGATTCTACTCCCTTCCCGCATAACCCTCTCTGCACAATCTCCAGACTTCTGGTACCTCATTCTCTTTCCTTGAAGATTTCAGTACCTGGCTCACTCTTTTTTGAACACTATTCCAGTCATAATTCTTGGTGATTTCTTTATTCACATTCAGGAGCAACTTTAATATTATTCCAATATTTCAATATCTGGCTTTCATTTCCTTGACTTCTTATCCTCCAATGATCTTATCTTCCATCCTGATGTCGTCACCGCTCTCATTGTCATATCCTCTATATTGTCATTCCCACAATCCACTTCTTTAATTTCAACTTTAGACCTATTGCCCTCCAAACATGACCTCCTAAGTTTCCAGAGCATTTAACTACATCCCCTCCAAAAATTATTCAATCACATTGATTCCTCCAATCTCTCAATTCTACCACCATTTCTCTCTCCATTGTGCCTTTTATTTTTCTCTTTGCCCAAATTAGAATCCATAGTCCATCACTAGGATCACTCCTGGCTATAGACTTTTTTCTTCCTTTTTGTCTTCATCACACTCATAAGAAAAACCCAGCTCTTGTTAAATGCAGTTTCTCCAAACTTGAAACCAATCAACTGCAAAAATCATACAGTCATTCTAATTGTCTCTCATTAAATTTACAATCACAATGTTCAAAGGAACACCACCCCACTAGCTTCCAAGCAATTTTACAACTTTCCCTAGTTAACACATTCCCCCCACTCTTTCAAGACAATTACTTCACACCTGTTCTCTCTTTCAACTGCCCTTCCCTTCCTCCTAGTTCCTCATTCTAAGCTGAAAACACTGTCTCATTTCACTGACAAAAGAGGTCATCAGAAGAGAATTTCTATATGTTCTTATCCCCACATTTACCAACATAACATGTATCTGTACCATATGTTCTGCTTTTCTTCTGTTAAAAAGGATAAAAAATTCAGGCTTTGATTTAAGGCCAACTGTTCTGCTCATGCCCTGGGTCCCATTCCTCTCTGGCCAACAGATGGGCCTTTCTCCTGAAATTGTCCAGGTATACTTCTTCCCATTCAAATGCTGTTTCTTTGTCATTTGAGTCAGCACACATGCTGCGGTACCTTTCTTCGTAAAAAGCAAACCAGAATAAACATCTCTGCAACTCCTGCTCCGTTATCCCTTTACATCTTTAGAGGAAAATGCCTAGAAAGTTCTCCACATTCCCCGTCTCTGCTTTCCCTGGGCAGAACCCCAGCAATGTGTTTCCAGATGCAAAATGCTTTAATTGCACTTTGTTATGAATTCTGTATCTTTGCCATCAGACTGCATTTTCACAGCTCTCTTGGTGCCATGTAATAATGGAATGACTATGGGAATCTGGCTACAGGGAATTGAGTTTGGGATATATGTATTTTGTCTTTGATGAGTCATTTAATTTTGTTGTTTGTAGTCACATCTGGGTATATATTTTTTGCAAGCCGTCCAGGTGTAGGAATGGTCTCCAGGAATACTATGACAAGTACAGCATTGTCACACAAAGATGGAGAAACAAACATTGTATTATGATATAGCTATGTTGTACCGTCCCAGTTAGGGACAGTATGTGGGCCGTGGGAAGAAACAAGGTTTGAACTATATGAATCCAGAAAATAGTCTGTGGAATATTTTTCCAAATCTTACATAGGATCTGTATTTCACAAAAGCAGGCATTTCTTTCTTTGTTCCTTTCTTCACTGATATCATCTCAGTGCTTACAAAAATGCTTGGCTTATAGTAAGAACCCAGTACACATTTATTGCATTAATTAATTTATATAATTGTTCTTAATTCACTATTTTACATGCCTGCTTTCATCCAGGAAGTCAAACTGTAAGGAAGGAGTGAAGGTTCCACTCAATCACCATAAAACAAAATCTTCACCAGTTATTCCTTACCTTTCTTCTACGCAGTTGCACCAAACTCTTCAACAGTTGCCTCCATTGTTGTCTTTTCACTCTGCTAAACAGGAGCTTTGTGAATTTTTCAAATGCCTCCGTAATAAAAAAGCCATGTCTTAAAGATGATGCTCCCCAAAATTTTTCTCATAGAAAAACCATTCCATATTTATCCTAAATAAGAAACTCAACACCAAAATACCATGAATTGGTTGTACCATCCATCTTCTTGTCCCCACATTGCATTTTTTTAAAAAAATTTTCATTTCTGTTGTTTCTGTCTAAGAAGAAGCAACCTAGACAAAGAAATTCTAGCTGTACTGTTTACATGCCTATTTCAGTTGTTGAGCAGAGTATCTTCACGGACAGGTTAAAAATGGAGGCATCTGGGACAGAAAAGGCCAGAGGAAGCTAGAGAGAGGAAAAACTAGAAAAGTGACATCATATTCATTGCCTGAGCAGCAAGTAGAGGTCTGTCATGTGAATCTTAGAGCACACGAGCAAGTGTGTCTCGGACTTTTTAATGTCTCCAGGAAAGTCGATCTTACTGCCTTGAGACAGTGCAGGGACAGGATTTGGGCCTCGCTTCTGACCAAGGGAGACCCATGGGGCAGCAGGACCCAGCCGAACTGACGTGGCTTCCTTGCTGCTGGGACTCAGCCACACCCAGAGAAGGAGGGGGCCTAACCTCTGTCTCATGAGTAATGTTTTCAGGGCCACTGGAGCAGGATACTGACACAGGCTGACAGGGCTCCCGGCTGCACAACCAGACCCATCCGAATTTAACCACATCCTGCCAAAAATGACTCCCACTTTGACCTTACCCTAGCTTTCCCCTCATTATAATCTCATTTTAATGCTAAAAATCGCACCTAGGTGTGGAGAGTTAACATGCTAATGAGACATGCAATGTAGGAAGAAGCCTGTTTCCAGAATTAGGCAGGTGCAGGAAGAATCTCCACCTCTCCATGTTTGCATGGCACTCCTCTCCTACCTACCTAGGCCTCTTTAAAACTTTCCCCTAACTGCCCTCAGGGAGCCAGACTGAGGATTTTTTCCTTTGTGCTGCCTCCCTTGTGCTCCAGCATAAGCCCCAGTAAAGCCTTACTTGTGACTCCCATTTGGCCTCTTCAGAAAATTTCTATTTTCTAAAAATAGAAATTTTTAATTTCTATTATGTAGACAGCCCAAGGGCCTGCACTGGTAACTGTCTTGCATAACAACCACCCCGAAGGTTTAATACGCAGAAACTAATTCATTTCAGAATTAGTTTCAGAATTTAGAAGTAAACTGAATTACTGATGTTAACATTCTTAGGACTTGAGACCCTGTTCTTTGTACTTTGGGGGCACCATGTATCAGAGATGGCTTTTTAAGGATTTTTATACCAGTGTAGGTACCATTGCCAATAAAGCAGCTTGTGCTGCTGGCTGGAGTGCCGGAGTATAGAGAGGTAGAAAGTGTTTCATTTCACGGTCGCGATCATCAATGAGGCACCTCCACCCCCACGCCCCACCGGTGCAATGTCGTCTTTGTTCCTGTGTCCAGAAGAAAGAGATTTTCAATGCTGAGCACCTCTCGGTTTGGTGTGAGCAGTTCTGGCTCTTTGCCCATAATCCAAGAATGTGCCATCTATGCTAACATCCAGGGAAGACCTTGCTAAGATTAACAAAGGATGTTTTTTCCCCGCTCCCTTCTTCTAGCTTGTGACTATAAGATTAAGTATCAAGTTTTTACTATGCTTTTGAGATGTTGCAAATTTGGTCCAGGGACTCACCGCGTCAGTTATCTGGAGCCCTCCAGATTCAGACACAGTTACAGGACTATTGAGGCAGAATCTCTGGGACTGGGGCAAGAAAGGAGGATTTTTTTATATGACCTTCCAGATATTTATGATATAATTCCATGGGCACCAAAACCCTAAGACATAACGGGGAGGAAAAAGAGTTTGACTTCATCATAAGAAAAAGCCTCAGCTGTTACATTTTTTTGTTTGTTTCTTTCATTCACACAAACATGAAAAGCTGTACTATGATCTCTGATACTTGCCTGATTTCACTTTTAGCACAAAGAACTGATTTCCTCTATTCCTCTGTGAGTCTGTTTACACTGATGGGCTGTCCAGGAGTTTCTATAGAAATCTGCATTAAAAAAACATTTTAGAATTGTCATGTTTTTCTTAAGAACCCTTTGAAATATCAAGATATAGGGTAAAGATGTAAATTCAGTAGCTTATGATACATTTGCCTCTTTTTTCTCTTGTGTTCATACTGAAAAATAAATCTCAGTAGTTTTCCTTATGGATAATTCATATACAGTGACCAAAATGCAAAGAAAAAAAGTATATTAATATTTCCATAAGAAATCACCCCATAAGCTCCTGATTTGAAAGCCATAATGTCAGTCTTAGAAGTCTACAACATCTGGATATTTATGGGTTTAACTACAACAGAAAAGATTACCTGTTTATGTAATAAATCTTTCAAATTCAGAATGTAATGCAGTTCATGTTTTTCAAATAAATTTGGCTGTTGAATTCAGGATTTATATTTGACAAGAAAAGGAGAGGTTGCTGTATTAATAGTAACCACCACCTGTTTTTGAAACGTGACTTCAATGGTGTTGAAATAAAGGATAGTTGCCTTTATCCTTTTTAAGTTAATTCACTTTTTCCAGAGTGTTTCAGGCCTCAATTCGACACAGAAGAGAAGGCTCCATTGGGAGAGAAACATGATTAACTGTGCTAGGGCTGAGAGAAATTGTGAAGCAGGCAAAATTTGGTTCTGGTGGTGTCAGCAGCTCTTTCTCAGTAGCTTTTTCTCCTCTCTAGGAAGCTTCTACCTGCATACCAGGTTTCAAGCACTAGACGCTTTCTTTACTGCTTTAAAGATCTTTCATAAAAAGGAGAGAGAGAAAGGGAGAGAAGAGAAGGTGGGTGGTGGTGGGGTGGGGAGGGGAGAGAAGCAAGGAGGGAGGGAGAGATGGATCTGGCATTATTCATTTGTATTTTAATAGAGTTTAATTCAACATGTTTTGATTTTTTCACCCAAGGATCGCTTATATTTTACTCATGTTGAACTATTAAAACAAAGGGGGAAAAACAAAGAGAACATGTTTAGCAGCCATGCAGCACAAAGGTAGGATGGGAGCTAATATTTTGGTCCAGAGAGATACTTCCTATAGTCATCTTTTGGGGATTTCTATGTGCATTTGTGTCTTTTGTGTGTTAACCATCCACATCCACAGTTAAAAGGACGTACAATAACTGCTGAAGTAGATTGGGCACGAAAACAGAGATTGTTTGTTAATATTATGGAAATGGCAGTGAGTTTTTCGGTAATCGTCTTCCATCCGATTTCAGAAGTCAGCAGTTATAAGATAGTCTGATAATGATTCCTTACAATGATCCCATTAAAGAGTTTTGAAAGGCAAATCCTAAGAGGAGTGTTTTGGTTTTCCTCCAGAAAAACATGTTTGTTCTCTATTAAAACGGGCTGATGGCTTAATGATTTCCTGAGCCTGATGTTTAAAGTGCAGTTTTCTTGCCTTTCCACCTGGCAAATGCAGACGTGCTGACAGATACCACGTCTTTGCAGGAACACTGCTGGCTCCTTGAGTATGCAGTTGTCAGGAGACCCGGGGGGCCCTCTTCCATCGGCAGGCCTGTGCTTTAATCGTGCAGATTTAAATAGGGAGTAAGCGAGAGAAAGCAGATAATTACCAAGACGGGTAGGCAGTTGCCTCCTCTTTTTAGGGGCTGCATCCACGCATTTGCCGTGCACCCTTTGCCCAGGGCTCTCGACCCCAAATGCAGAAAAACTGGATGCGATTTTCTTTCTTTCTTCTTAACTTCAGTATTATAATTGGTTACATAATTATTGTATAACAAGGAGCTCTGTGTTCTATTGGGCATTGTTAATCCTTTCAAGTGTACTTCTTCCACAACATCAGGGAGATATGGCTGATTTCACAATATGCATGTTTAAATCTGCATAAATTAGATGTTAGGTGAATATAATTTTTAATTCGCCGTCATCCAAATTCACATTTCCAGGCTTTATGTGTTTATGTAACAGCTCACAAAGCACCTACCTAACATCTGCAATAGGTAAAGATACTGTGAAAATTCGTCGCTTTGACTTCTATTCATAGTTTTTTTCCAAAACCAAGGTAATTATAATCATTGACTATAGGTTAACTATGAATACATTTTTAAATTTGAAACATAGTAATAATTCTAACAGTACAGAAACTGGAAGGTGTGAGGTTTTATATAACAAAATTTGATTAAAGATAATAGTAGTCCACTAGCTGTCTAGTTTTGAAACATATGTCATCTATAAAACAACATTAAGCTAGGTAATCTCTAAGATCACTTTAAATCTGATTCTCTTATTACATTCATGATTACAAGCCAGGTCTTATATATGTTTCTTTTTCCAGCAAATACCAACCTAATTTGTGCCTTGCATTTATATAATAAACAATGAAGCATTTGCAAGCAATATTTTGACATGAAATAATTCTGTGACGTGGGTATTTTGTCCAAATATTGTCACATAAAAAGCAAAACAGAACTTTGGGACTCTTCCAAAATTCCAGTTTATGATTGGCCAAAGAGAGACTTAAACCCAGGCATTTGTATGTGTACCTGTCTGTGCATGAATGTGTGTGATAACTTTGAGACCATTTACCTGTATGCGTCTTTTAAAAATTTTTTATTTGAAAATATTAAGAGGGGTACCAGTGTTTTTGTTACATGGATGCATTGTGGAGGTCAGGGTTTTCAGTGTGCCCATCATCAGAGTGCTATACATTGTACCCAATATGTAAGTTTTTACCCCTTATCCCCATCTCAGTCTCCTCCCTTCTGTAAGTGTCTGTTAGGTCCATTTGTTCTAGGGTCCTTTTGAAATCCAGTGTTTCATTTTGACTTTCTGCCTCTATTATCTGTCCAGTTTTGTCAGTGGAATGTTGAAGTCCCAGCTATTATGATGATATTGTTCATTTCCTTGCTTATATCTAGTGGAATTTGTTTTATGAATCTGCAGCTTCTGTGTTAGGTGCATATATATTTGGGATTGTTTTGTCTTCTTACTATATTGCTCCTTTTATCATTATATAATAACCCTTTTGTCTTTTTTATCATTGGTGATATAAGTCTATTTTATTTGATATGAGAATAGCTACTCTTGGTCTTTTTTGACTTCCATTTGTGTGGAATATTTTTTTACCATCTCTTTATGTTAAATCCATGAGATTTCTTGTGAGTTAGGTGGGTTTCATGGGGACACCATAGATTTGGGTTGTATTTTTTGATCCATACGGACTATCTTATATCTTTTAAGTGCAGCATTAAAACTGTTTATGTTAAATGTTAGTTTTGATATGTGAGATACTGTTCTGTTCATTGTGTTGAATGATACCTTGTTGTTTTGTTTCCCCCCTCGTGCTACTATTTTATAAGAGCTCTGAGTATTAACTTTTGGTCCCCAACCTTTTTGGCCCCAGGGACCTGGTTTCATGGAAGACAGAGCTCAGGCAGTGATGCAAACAAAGGGGAGTGGCTGTAAATACAGATGAGGCTTCGCTTGCTCACCGCCTCTCACCTCCTGCAATGCTCCCCCACCCCCTATCCCCGTTCCTAGGTTTCACGGAAGACAACTTTTCCACGGATGGGTGGGGGTGGGGTGTATGGGAGGATGGTGGAGCTCTGCAGCCCGGTCCCTAATGGGCCATGGCCTGTGGGTTGGGGACCACAGCTCTAATGGACCCAACATACTTTTTGTAAAGTCCCCATGAATCTATTTTTATCAAGTTCCATTCACTGTGGTCTTACTGTTTGGGGACATAGTACTTACTATAGAAAGTGCCAAGTAAGCCCCAAATTTTGAATTAATTATTAATTAATTCAATTAATTCCATTAATTATTAATGGAATTAAGAATCACGCAAGGCTCTTTGTTGTGATTTTCTAGCTGAGTAATTTAATTTTACAAGTGAGAAGCAACAAGGGGTCTCCTGGCCAAGGCCCAGTTTCCCATGCCACCTCCCCTGTTGAATTACATATAAATGAACAAACTGTGTGGCAGAACCATAGACACACCAGGGTATTTTCTCTAAAACCTACTCATTAGGTTTAAAGTGTCCTAGATGACAAACTCGGGCCTACTTATTCCAGTGATACTTAATTTTATTGAACCTGGTTATTTTTTATCCTAGATCTTCACATGTTAAAAGCCAAAACTTTACATAGATTTTACATGTAAAAGTACATACAAACATATGTATATATATGCCAAGTGACCAATGACTGAGGACTGTGTGGGGAGATTTTACTTCTAAGCCCAGAACGAGACTATAGCCTTTGAGGGTGAAGTTCAGGACAGGAGAAATGAAACAGATTTTTTAAAGCCAAAATGTCGCAAATTGCTCAAATTGGGAAAGCAAAGCCTCTGGTCACTACTAGTGAGCTGGAGATGAGCTTATAGTCAGATGGACAGTGGCCACCTGCGATCATTTGGAGCCTACCTGGGGTCATGGTGACCATAAGCCTCTACTGCATTCACACCACGTCCCAGTCAAAGTGATGGGGCCCACTCAGATCCGCACAGGTGTCAACAGTCCAGGGTGCCAGGTCAAGGTTTGTCCTGGCTGATCATGTACCAGGTCCTGCTTTAACAGGTTTGCATGTATTTATTTATTTAACACTCATCAAACCAATGGAATAGCTATATTTATTCATCCTCACCTTACAGATGAGAAAATTGAGGCACAGAAAGATTGAAATATTTGTGCAAGGTCCCTATGTGGGTAAGTGGAGGGCCTAGATTTGAACCCAGGTGGTCTGGCCGCACACTGGGCTCGTGTTTATTGTGCTGCCTAAAAATATGAATGATGCATTAGAGAGTTAGATTTTTAACACTCATATGGGTTATTTATTTTTTATTGTACAGGGAGGAAGAGAAAGAAAGAGGAAAATACTTTTTTTAACGATGGACAGAAATTAATGTTTCCTGATGCTTGGTTGGGATATTTTCTCCTTCTTTCTTCTACGCCCCTCCCACTCCTGTCAGCCTGTACCTCTTCTCCCCCTGCCCCAGATACGTTATCTGGGAAAAACCACAAGAGGTCATATTTTAATTGATAAAGTTTCAGTATCATAGATATAAACTCTCTGGTTATATTTTTAATTATTATTACTTCAGAGATCCTCGTGAGCAATTTAGTCCATTTCATAGTGCAATGAATGAAGAAAACATGTGCAACTGCCTGTTAGTGGACAGAGTAGTTTTGAATACAGACACAGCAGAGACCTGGTGACAGATGGAAGTGCTCCAGGCAGCAGTTGCCATACACATTCTTCTATCCGCACCTCCATCTGTCAGCACACGTGGGTTACTATTTTGGGACTCAATTTATCCATTCGGAGAATAATTTTCAGGCTTGTTCTTAAAGTTAAAATAAAATCTGTAACACACTAAGAATTTTCCTTTCTGCCACTGTATTCCTTTTTTCCCCCCAATGGAAGTAAAATTATTGGGGCAGGGATATAATCATACATTTTTGAGGGTTAGGATATGCTGGGATGGGATGATAAAATATTAAAATTTGCCACTAACACAAAATTAAAATAATTAAAAGATGAACTAAGGATATCTTGCCTTCTGCAGGGAACACACTGCTTTAAAAAATATAGTATGATAATAATCCACTGGTAGGAAAGTCCAGACTCAAAACGGAAGTGTTGATTTTCACTACGTCTAAAAAGTAACTGTGAAGCTAATTCTTGAATTTAGAAGAAATATCTAGTAATTAAATTCTTAGCCAAAATGAATTTTTCCACTCACAGTGGAAGAGTCTAGAGGTTAGATCAGTTATAGTTTTATTTCAGTAAAAAGAGATGAATAAAATAATATTAATATTTTGGCTGTGACCTAGTGGTCTGTAAGAGTGAAGGTTCACTGTCTGATTATATAAGCAAGGGAGTTCAAAGCACACTATGCTATGTACTCCTCTCAAAGTAACTGCTAGGAAAGGCTGCTTCATTTTTTCCCGAAAACAAACTCAGGTGTGTTTTTCTCCTTTTGACTTAAAACAATAAAATGTTGCCACAGTACAAAGAAAGTAAATCTCATATAATTAGATGCTAGAGTAAGCCCACAATGATGCTCTGAGACCAAGATGTCTTGACACTGGCTTTCAGCAATGGGGCTTCCAAGAGGGAATGGATCTACCTGCTGTCCTCCAAGAATATCTTATGCTTTTCCCACCCTGTCTTGTGTTCCTCTCACCAAAATTGCCCAGTCTCCTCTCTGCTGCTTATAGAAATCCTACAGTCTCTGAATACAGATCCAATTTCTTCCTTAAAGAAGTTCTACCAGATTGTTCCATTCTAGGAGTTTCTCTTCCTTCTTTCTACTTCTACATCACGTGCAGTCCACTGGCCAATTAGGGACTCCTACTATACTGACTTATTGTGCCCATTGCGCAGGAAGACACTGAGGTGAGGTTAGGAGAACAGAGGTATTGGGGATGTGCCTGTGACAGATACAGGGAAAAAGAAGTAAGACCAGGCAGGGAAAGCTGGACAAGTGGACCCTCAGACAGTGAGGAAGATCTGACGATCTCAGCCAGCGGAACAGGGAATCTGGGGCAAAGACCGCCTGTTAGAAGAGTCTTGCGCCAGGCAAAGAAGGCCAGGTTCTAGGAGTCTTATTGTGCTCATCATTGGCTGGGAGTCGCCTAGCAAGAGCTTGGCCTTTGCTCAAAAACTGTGGTGGCTGAAGAAGGTGCTGTAACTAGAGGCTGTCTGCTAAGTGCCCATCTTACAAGTTCTTTCTTGAAGGGAGATCCTAACGGTACATCTCCAAGCAGCCATACTTGGAATGTGCTGATTGAAGTTTTGCACTATTATTTGTGTCTCTTGTGGCTGTTCAATACACCCAGGTGTGGTGGGCTGACAAATGGCCCTCTCCTGTAGGTGTCCACATCATAATCCCCAGAACTTATGAATGAACTAATAAGTTAAAGGGATTTTGCTGATACGACTAAATTAAAGATATTGAGAGAGAGATTATTTGGATTTCCCTGTCTCCAAAATAATCACAAGGATTCTGATAAGGGGGAGGCTATAGAATTAGAGTAGGAGATATCACAAGAGAAGCAGAAGTTAGAGTGATGAGAGAAGGAGGCCATGAGCTGAGGAATGTAGGAAACTTCTAGAAGCTGGGAAAGGAAAGGAAACAGATTCTTCTCTCTGTAGAGTCTCCAGAAGGAACACAGCTCACAGCTCTGTTGACACCTTGATTTTAAGACTTCTGACCACCAGAACTATAAGATAATAAAGTTATGGGTTTTCGAAAGCCACTAAGTTTGTTGTAATTTATTACAGCATTCACAGGAAATTAATATACCAGATATTTGTGACTTGTCTTCTGAGAGGTATTGGGGATCTAACATTGGATTAAAGTTTCTGCCACTGTGAAGCTACCATCCTACAGGGAGACAAAGAACACGTAAGTCTCTCCTCTGAATAGGTGATGTTTGAGTAGATTATCAAATCAAAAGCACGTTGATCACACAGCTTAGGAAAACGTTTTGCATAGAATAAGTTCTTAATAAATAGTTTCGATTGCATACTATTTGTTCTAAGGATTTTTAAGAAATAAAATCAAGTGTGGCCATTGTATAGCATGCCTTCTTTTTCTCCATAAAATATTCTCATGAGATGTCTCATTAGATATCACTGCAAGCTGTTCTGGTCTGAACGTTTGTGTCCCCACAAAATTCATACATTAAAACCTAATCCCCAAGATGATGGCATTTAGAGGTGGGGCCTTTTGGAGATGATTAGGTCATGAGGACAGAGCCCTCATGGACAGAATTAGTGCCCTCATAAGAGGGGCCCTAGATAGCTGCCCTGTCCCTGCCATCATTTGAAGACACACTAACAAGGCTCTGTCTGTGAGGCAGAAACCTTCCCCCACCAGACACTGGCACTTTGATCGGGACTTTACAGCTTCCAGAACTGTGAGAAATAAATTTTGTTGTTTTTAAGCTACTGAGTTTATGGTATTTTGTTATAGCAGTACAAATGGGCTAAGACACAAACTAAAGTACTGGTTTCCAAAGGCTATTAATATTTTTAGAAGTTCTCTTCAGTCAGCTTCTAGCTTTAACTTTTGTCATGTGTACTACATGATGTACTCACATTAAGGTATTGGGAAAAATTCTTTCCAAAACCAGAGTTTTGCCCACCCAAACACACATTTCCATATGCATACTGACAAATCATGTATCTTTAGGATCTTTTAATAATGTACTCAAATTTAAGTTTTATAAAATGTATTTATATATGTATATGTATTCATTTATTACCTTCACCCAGTGAATGACTTACAATGGTCCAAGTTTTGGAGGTTTATTCATGTAGAAAAAGAATGAAATTTAGTTTTTGAAATACAATGTTACCATTGAAATTGACTTTAGAGTATGTTTAGCTCCATCACACTCAATCTGAGGATTTTCTATGCCCCTGGACAAATGAACGGCTGACTGCTACCTGGACACTTCTTATAATGCCATGCTGACTATTCCACAAGGCACCACTTCCATTATTAGTTTGACTTGTGTGCAAATATTTTATTTACATTTGCTGAAAGCTTCCACCCACTGGTCCTATTTCTGTTCTTTCAAACTTCACAAAATAATATTAATGTCTATTTCAGGATACTGGATATTGAAACTAGATATTATTTTAAATTTTGTCATCAGCAGCTGAGCATTTGTCAACTGTAACACGTTTTTTAGATGATGCATCATCTTTTCATCTCCTTTGGTTGTCTTCTAGTTTGTTAATGGTCCTTCCCAAATACGGTGATTGAAACATGAAATAGTGCCCCAAGCATTGGATCATTCCATTCTTGATGTTCTTTTCTTTAATTTTACCACCACAAGGCTTGGACTAAAGTATACAACACACCTTTGACAATTTTATAGAACCTTCTTATGTGAGTGTGATTGTATGTAAGTGCATAAATATTTAGGGATGTTAAATCTTACTGTTTTTATACTTTTGTTTATGAAATGTCTCTTTCAGTAAATTAGTACAGTAACATTCCATAGTTAAGACAGGTTTGTTTATTAGTGCTTAATTACATCTTTTAATCATCCTTTCATTTTCAAACTTTGTGTACTTTTATTTGAAAAGACTCAATATGTGGTTGTTTTTATTTTTTTAATCCATGTTGATAGTTGCATCCTTTAATTAGAGTGTTTAGACAATTTACATGTGTTATTTTGTATCGATATGGTTCGGTCTAATTCTACATCTTATCTATTTATTACCTATTTGTCCCATCTGTTCTTTGATCATTGTTTTTTGCCCATTTTTCCTTCATTTCCTTTTATCTTATGTATTTGCTTATCAGTTGCTTCTTTTCTTATTTCTTTAGTGGTAACTATAGAGATAACAAATGCATCCTAACTGATTTCTGTCTACTTTAAATTAGTATTTTACTACTTAAAAATGCAAGAACCTTAAAACAGTATAACTCCACTACCTTCTCTTATGCCTTTGTGCTACTTTTATCATTATATTTTAATTTTCAAAGATAGTATAAATATCACAAGGTATGTAACTACCAGAACATATAATAATAATAATTATTGGTATTGATATTGTAAATCATTAATATTCATTTAAATTTGCTAAAATATTTACCTTTGTTGCTACTCTTCAATTCTCATCAAAGTTCCAAATTTCTGGATTGGATATTTTTCTTCAGCCTGAAGAACTTCCTTGAATATTTCTTATAATGCATATCCACATGCGAAACTTTCTATCATAATTTTTTTTTGGTCTGAAAACTTCTTTATTTCCCCCTTTATTTTTGAAAGATTATTAACTATAAAATTCTTCGTTGGCATGACTTGTTTCCTGCCTAGAACTATAAAAGCATCATTCCTTTTCCTTTTGACTTGCAGCATTTCTTTTTAAAGGCCATACATCAGTCTTACTGTTACTCCTTGAAGACAGCATTCCTACCTTCCTTCCTCCTGCATGGCTATTTTTAAGATTTTCTATTCATATTATTTTTTAGCTATTAAACTATGACATATCTAAATTTTTTGTTTGGAACATGCTGAGATTCTTGAATTTGTGTATTGTCATTATCAGATTTTAGAAATTTTTAGGCATTAATTCTTCAAATGCTGCTTCCACTCCATCACTCCGTTTTCGGGGAAATTCCAATTACATGTGTGCCAGAGCCTTGGATTGTTCCTATAATAGTTTGCTGTGGTGTGACATCCTGTTCAGGAAAAGGCCATCATTTTTGTGTCTTTAGGGAATGGCTGCTCATTGTTTACAGCTGAGCGCCACCTCATAGTTTGCTCTTAGCCAAAGGCAACTGCATCATTGACATTAATGTTTTCTTTCCAGCGACAACTGCATCCAATATCTGGTTAATGTTAGAGAACAAGAGCCTAGCCCCTGCCTCAATTATGGTCTTCCCTGAGCTGCCATCGCAGCTTTAAAGCACACTTTGGGGTTGTCTGAAGGAGCTGTCGCCATTGCGCCGCAATTGTTCATTCTCCAGTCCAATCTCCTTTTGTTGTTCAAACAGCAATGTCCAATAGACCACCTGTGTGCATATCTCTGTGTGTTTTTTGTGGGAGGCCTCACATCTCTCTTACATTCTCTTCATCATCATCATTATTATTATTATTCTCACAGTTATTCAGTTGGGTTACTTTCTATTCACCTGTCTCAAGTGGAATCATTGTATCTTTTGCTCTGTCCAAGTTTTGTTATAAACATTCAAAAAGTTATTAACTTCAAATATTGTATTTTGCAATTCTGGAATAACCGTTTGATTCTGTTTTATAGAACCTAGTTCTATATTGAAAAATTTCACCTTTTTGTTTATTTTCCCTCTGTCTTACTAACGTATTGAGCATAGCTATTTCGAAGCCCTTGTCTGGATAATCTCCAGGCTTTATTTTATTGATCTTTATCTCTTGATTATTGGTCACGTTTATGCCTCTTTTCTCATCATTTTTATTACAAAATAATTTTTAGCACTGCGCTCTAACCAACTGAGCTAACCGGCCACTCACAAAATAATTTTTATTCTGAGTGATATGTTATAGAGCACCTAAGTTATATGAATCTATTTTAAAGGATAAATTTTGTTCTAAAAGAAGTTAAATTACTAGCAATCTTGTGGAGGCTTGAATTTAGGCTTGTTATGTCTAGTTTGGTTTTGCCGTTAGCCCTAAATAGTGATTCTTACTCCTAGGGCATGGCTTGCTCCACTGGAGTCTTAATAGATATTCACCAAGGTCTCTTCATGTAGCTATATCCAAATTCCAGTATCTCTCTATCATGCTGATATCTCGGGAATCTATGTTCATCTCTCCAGGCTTCCAGTGGCTGTTCCCTGCTCAACCTTCGAAAGTCTTTCCCTGTGCACATACAGGTTAGGAGTCATCCAAGGAACTGAACTAAATTTTTTCACAGATAGTTAGGTCTCCTTTTCTGTGGGTCCTTCCTTTCTAGTAACCTGCTCCCAGTTTCCAATTGCCTTGGCAATATGAACTCTAATCTGTGTTTTTCCAATACGGAAGAATGGCTTTTCTCTGTCTATATTCTGTTTCCTTACACCACAGTTTTGAAAAATGTCCTGTAGGAGAAAGCAGGAATGAATGTGGGATCACCTGATGTGCATCTCGTCTCTCAAGAATCTTAATATTGATTGCCATTCAATGACTTCATACAATTGCAAGACACAGACACACACACACACACACACACACACACATGTGCACAGACACACATATATGCAAGCGTATGTAGTTATTTGCCACAGAAAGGTAGGTCAGATATCAGCTATTCTATTATGGCCAGAAAGAAAGCCCTGTTACTACTGCTTTATTTTATCATTTCATTTTTTTTATTTTCACAAATCTATGTATCTATGTTCATCATATTGTTATATTGTTTTATGCTAGCTATCTGAATTTTTTAAAAAACTATGCAAACAAGGTGCAGTGGTTTGTATCACAATAAATGAACATATGATCCTTCTTCATATGGAGTCTAAGATTTCAATTTTTAATGTTTCTACATCTTTTGTATTCGTTTTTAGCTGAGTTTTTGAGAAATTTTTTTATGAGTTGATTTAACCAGCATCCCTCATATTCAGTCCTTCTTGATTCATTTTGAACCACAATGTTGGGCTACAAATATACTGCTGTTGAAATTCATCTTATTAATTTTGTGCCATGTTTTGCTGGGATAGGACTTTCTTAAATCTTAGTTTACCATGTGCTAAAAGAGAATTTTCTAATACATAAGTATAGCCATTAATTCATATTTCAAACCAAAATATAGTTTGTCAGACCAACATGTGATTGGTTTAATCAGTAACATGGACTAAAATTTAGCTACCCTCAAATAGCTATAAAACCCTCATTAGCACCAAGATATGCCATTTGCAGTTTTAACAAGTGCTATTTCTGTCTGAGTGGAAGGTCAAATACCTGATTGATAATGAAGACTGACAGCAGAACAGGGGTGAAACAATTAGTGACTGCAGATTATTAAAGTAATTGAGTGACACAGATGAAATTAATTCTGATAATTATTAGATGATATTAGAATGATTTGGATTTATTGCCTCTCATAGCAGCATAATTCTGTCACTTATTGGGAGCAAGTAAATGGTCACTTAAAAGAGTACAATTTTATGATGATGAATGTTATTAGTATTTAAAAGTTATTAATATTTATTTAATGTCTAATATCTGCAAAACACTTGTGAGGCTATAAGAAGTATTGCAATATTAGAAAGCAAAAGGATGAAGATCAATATAAAATAAGATTTGTCTCATAGGTATATTAATTCTAGTTGGAGAAATAAATTGATATTATTGCCTTTACTTTCAAACTTTTTAAAAATAGAAGTATATTCTCTATAGGTCCACAAAAATGGTTTTTATATGGAAACTGCTTTAAAAATGTACATAGCAGAAAAAACGATACACTCTTTATGTGACTACTTTCTAATGAAAGATGATAAAAAATATAATTTTAAACAATGAAGTCATAATGAACATTGTAAACAAGAAAAATGCCACATTTATTGCTCCCCAGGATGTATTGACAAATATCTACATTTTTCAAAAGGGGAAACTATTAATGTGTACTGGGAAAACCTTCATTGTTAACCGCAATATTGTATTTTTTTAGTGATTTATCTGATTTCTCTGAGAAGGCAAAGTCTTTTCCATTCTCTACACACAGAGTATTTGTTCAACCCATGAAACCTGGTTCAGAGCTTAGCTCCTTTCAGAGAACATGCACAATAAGAATATCTAAACAAGGAGCTGTTTCTGAAATAAAATCCAATAAACTTGTTTCAAAGAAAACTATAGGTTATTGATTTCTTAGATAGCAGTATTTCCTATTAACTGCCAATTAATTCAATAATCCTATGACACATTGTCAAAATTCATACTAGAAAAGTCTTTCTCTTGTCAAACAGGTTGCAAATGCCATTAAGTCTTGCTTCCTGCCTGAAATAAGCTCATTTCAGAGTAAGTACTACTTGTCACAGATTTTGTTGAATTAGATCATTGTGGCTGATTGCATTCCAAAGATGATGCCATGGTACCTACTTGTCACAGGTGCTTTAGGGATGTGACCTTGACATTCCCTATCAGAGGTGGAGTTTACTTCTCCACTCCCTTGGGCAGGCCCTATAAATCCTTTGACCAATAGAATTGAATAGTGACACTGTGCAGTTTATGTAACCCTTAATAAAACTGGCATCTTCGGTTCTTTGCCTCTTGAAATACTTGCTCTTGGTATACTCCCCTAGGAACCCATCAGTTGTGCCGTCAGAAGTGCAGGTTACATAGAGAGACTGTGTACTGTGTGTAGGGACTGTGATCAACAGCTCCAGCTAAGCTGTCAAAGGACATCTAGCAGAAGCTGACCGTCATATGAGTGAGCCTTCCTGGACATTCAGCCTGGTCTAGATTTCAGATGACTTAATGAAGCCTTTAACTGTGGATGATGGGAACACACCTGTCCTTTGGTGAGCCCTAAGTATTATTCCCTTGAATACTTTTAGATTTTTTTCCCTCAGACTTGCTAGTTTTCTTACTCAGCTAAAAACTCAAGGGGGGCACTCATATCTCTGGAGCTATCTGTACAAGCAGCTGTGTTGTTCCCACTCTCTACCCCACAGACTCTAGCAGTCTTGACCTTCCCAGATCGTTGTTACGGTTTCCCTTATCAGTGAGACAAACAGCTCCTACCTAGGTCCCCCCTCCCCACCCACACACACTCTAGTACTACCCTACATATTCCAGGCAGTGATCTGGGACAATCACGGGGTTCACTCCATTTATTTCCATCTCTTAGGGATCCAATTCATTATCTGATATCTTGTACATTGAATATCGTGTTTCATATATTTTGTCTATTTTTGTTTTTGAGCAGGTATAAGGGTAAATTTTGTCCCTGTTACCCCATTTTGACAGGACAAATCTCCAATTTCATTGAATTTGAAGACAAAACTACCTCCTAGCCAATTGGGCTTCTCAAGCTACTGAGTCAACAGGCAGAAAAATGGGTTACCCTCCTGGCCGAAGTGTCTGATCCCAATAACCAAGAGGAAATTGGCCTGCTTCTAAACAGTGGGGCAAGAAGCACTATGTATAAAAAATCATGGGATTACTTGGGGCTCTTTTTAGGACTAGATTAGTGGTAAATTGCAACAACTAAAACAGTCAAGATTATTGAGGACTCAGACCTTCTGTAGTTTTAGACATCTCCAGTAGAGAAAGAACTCAAACCAGCTGAGTTTCTGACTGATGTACCATAACTGGACCCAGATTTTCACACATCTCTAACTCTCTCACAGTCCTCTGCAACTTACAGACGTCATTTGTAACATGCACAGTATCCTTAAGCATTTCTCTGAACGTTCCCTTTATCATATTGCTGTAATTAAAATTAGACAATTCCTTAAGGACACTATTTGATGGACAGTTCCTTCAAGAAATGGCTGTTTTTCTCCCTCGTGACACAATTTCTAGAGATTCTGAAGATGAAATAGTTATTCTACTTACTCCACACTGCTGTTTGCAGGAATAGTTTTCCTCTTTCCTACATCAAAATAAATAAATCAATGTGTAAAAAAGTTTAAAACATAATTCCTTTGAAATAAATGGCATATTAAAGGCTACTCTTGCTTATAGTAATAGTCTGCTGATACCACAGTATTTCCTTTTCATTCATTCAAGATTCAAGCACCTAGTCTCACTGTTTCTTTTCACTACTAATCTTGTACATTCATATAAATGAATCACCCAACTTGCTAGCTTAGATCCAGTTTTAATCGTATTATCAGATAGTCATATTTTGACCTTTTATTACCTTGTTAAAATTCTCTACTGAGCTCTTACTCTTTTTTACCACATCCAAGTCTTTCACTCACTCCGTTACCTCTGTTTGAGCAATTCTTTGATCCACTGAACTTCCAATCCACTGACGTCTTCACTTTTTCCACTGGCCATAACTCCCTACGTATCTCCACTTCATTCCTTAAACAACTTAGATTCTACTGTTCAACACTATTATCAGTGCCTTAAAATCATTCTCAATTCCCGTACACCCCCCTTTGTATTAAATATTATGCAAGCAGCAAAATTTTCACCCTGAATAAATTTGACTCTAACTATTTTGCCTATGTTAAGTATAAGCAGAAATCTGCTCCGTAATCCTCCAGCCTACGGAAGAAGAGGAGCTGGTCACAGAAATGGAGAAGTTACTGCCAGGAAGATAGAAGAAAAACGGAGACTAGATTCCAAGCACAGAACTTCCCATAATTTTGTGTCTCTAATTTGACATTTTAGGATCACTGTTTTTGGAAAGTTCCTCCTAAATGAAATGCTGCAAGCAAAAGAAGTGATCAAGTGTGCCAAATGCTACTGAAAATTCAAGAAAGATGAGGCATGAGAATTAACCATTTGGTTAGTTCGTCCTCTCCAGCCAAGTTCTTTATGTTGCAATAATTGTGAATTTTTGCTCTGCCAATCTGGGAAGGATGGCTTTGCACTCAGCCTAATGCCTCTCCTTTAATGGCATGTGGTTCTCAGGGCAAATCTAAGATCAGCCTTTGGCAGAGTGAGAATAAGGGCGGGAGGAGGTAAAGCGCTGTGGGAGGCAATTGCAGGAGTAAGGTGCTGAAGAGGGCCGGGGAGAACTTACAGGGAGGGAATCAGAAGTTTGGAGGGAGCAGATACAACAAATAGAGGGACGGGGGGAAAACCAAGAAGGGTGAATGAAACCACTGACCAATATCTGAAGCAACGATATGACGTCAAGAAAAACCTGCTTTAAGTCTCTGCTGCCATGCTGGAAAGCTGTACTGAAGTCACACCACAACACTGAAGTGAGATACTTTAGAGTATCTAAAGTAAAATCGATGTTGCTCTCTAACACCTTACGCTCAGAAAGAATTTAAGAGTTTCATTTTCATTTTCTTCGTATTTCTTTATTACTGAATTACATAATTCAACTAGATGAACTGGTGCTCTGAGCATTGAAATCAGCTGGTTGACTTCGTTCCCTCTACCACGTTGATCAAGTCTGATGTGACTGGTTAGCTCAGTAGATAAGAGCTAATGAGTCCATGGCACAGGGTTTAGTTTTTCTGGGATCTGTAGTGAATATTAGATCTCTGCTTCAGGGATGACACACTCATTTTCCTGCCCTGCCAACATCTGGGAGTATCAGTTGCTGATTACAGCTCTGTATCTTCCTGGAAATTGCCCTCAGCCACAAGGACTGCTTGACCAGGGTTATACTGTCTTCCAAGCAGTGGCTTGCTACTAATGACTGGCTGATGCAAAGATACAAGGGTCCACCCATATCTTCTTACTTTGGGGCAACATGGACGGGCTATCTCAGTTCCAGGGTTCCCCATAGAATTGGCTAAGATCTTACTTGCTGTAGCAGTGCAGGTCGGTTTCACCCTCTGGCCAGTCCTGCCTTCTTTCTTTGTAAGTATTTAAGAGCAACTCCCAGTAATATACATGCACACAGGTTTTGTCTCAGAGTCTGTTTCCAGGAAACCCAGTCTAAGGCAGGAGACAGGACCTGACAATCTTTGTTCTGTTAAGTGGTCAGAAACTGCACCTGTAAATGCCTGGCTGTTTTTCATGAGAAAGCAGAGGAAGACGCAAACCCATCTTCTAGCACAGTTAGGTTCTTCCAAGGTCAGGCAGGCCATTCAGCATATTTCTCAGATGAAGGCAAAACAAACAACTTCTACTTGCAGCAAAACTTAATTCAAGAGACATTAGAAGTCAGGAATATTTTATTATCACACTGCATTTGTTTGCTAGCAAAGACGTGTGGAAAAGTAGTCTTAAATTGTTGGTGCAGCAAATGCAAATGCAGATCCCAACACCTACTGAAACATTCTAACATAGAAACAGCAGAAAATAAACTACTATTTTAGATTTCAATCCATATGTTGGGAAAACTAAGGAAAAAGTTGTGAAATAGTAAGTTTAATGTGTAGCAGAGATAAAAGACTGGAATTGGGAGAGGCTAAATTCAACAATCCTTTTCTAGTTTTGCAAGGACCCATCTTTTACAGATATATTTGTTGTTTTTGTGGTTCTTGCCCTCAAGAAGTTACTTCTACTTCTCAAGTTGTTGCACAAAAAGAATGATTCTTTTGGAGCAACGAAATGCAGGTGTCTGGCACAAGATTATTGCTTTGTGGTTTTGAGAGTCGCCCAGATGAGGTAAGGAGTGTTATACTCATTGTTTTACTGGTGAATTCCACCTTATTGACAATCTTGTTGGTTCCTTCAGCAGGCATTTGCTCACATTTCAGACCTCTGTGCAGTTGAACCAAGATACTAACTCCAATCCCTTCTGAGCCAGGGAACTAGATACAATTCCGGGTCTAGTTTCTTACTATCAGTATAGCTCAGATTACCTGAACTATGTTAGCTACCTCATAAAGATTATAGCGTTTGCTCCTTATAATAACCTTAGTTTGGATAAGTGCTAATAGCCCAATTTTATAGTTAAGGAGTCTGAGATTATGAAACATAACTCAGGAGAGACATTCTAGTAAGTGTGGAATCAAAATTTGAACTCAGATATATCATACTCCAGAGACTATTTTATTATCCATGCTCACAAATGTGAATTTTTCTCTCCCTGTAGAGTATGTACTTTGTTTTATAAGCAGTGGAGAGCCCTTGAACTTTTAGAATAGGACAGTAAAGAAATCACTGTGGTGTTTAATGGGTACTGTTATTCCTAAAGTAGACAGTTGGCTGGGAGCTGGGAAAAAGATTGTGAAAGTTATTGTAGCTGTTTATGTGCAAAGTTAAAAAAGGCTCTGAGTGCCATGATACTGATAATGGAGAAAACAGGATGGACATGAAAGATACTTCAAAGCTGCAATAGGACTTAATTTATTGCTTGGTGAGTAAGGCAGAGAACACAGAGCTATGCAGACAGTATTAAGTCAAACAGAATGGTGAACACAATGATTGATACACTTATTACATTCATATATTTTGATTTTGTGATGCTTGTGGACCTCCAGATGCAAAGGACTACCAACGAGTTGGAAATTCAGTGTGATAACACCAGTTCAGTCTCTATAAACAATACTAGACTCTTGCTATTTTTCCTAAAATAATTAACTTTAAAGTACATAATCAATTGACAGTACATTGTTTGGTTAAATATAATCACACAGGATATATAAAACCTGATATTGATTTAGTAAACAATTGAAAAATCATCCAGGGAATTAAATG
>RJWJ010016600.1:0-34179 GCA_004363605.1 Indri indri
TGGGGGCCAGGAGGGGGGACCAAGCGTGGGGGGACCAAGCGTGGGGGGGCCAGGAGGGAGGGCCAGACGTGGGAGGCCAGATGTGGGGGGCCCAGGCGTGGGGGCCTCTGGGGACACCCAAGCACCCAGGGCTGGCAGCAGCGGACAGACCCCACCGTGCCTGCTGACCCAGTGCCATCTCCTTCCAGAACAACGACGTCTCGCCCCGAGGTGCCAAAGGAGCGAAGGGGTACCGGGGCCCTGAAGGCCCCCAGGTGGGTGGACGTGGCCGGACAGGCCCCGTGGGCCGGGGGAGAGTCTGGCGAGCTGGGGCAGGTTGGGAGGCTGGGCCGTCGACAGGTGGCCTCCAGGGTTGCAGCCGGTCCCCAGAGTGAGGTCAGCAAAGCCCAGCCTGGGCAGACGCCATCCTCGGAGCACCACCTGCCACCCGGAAGTGGGGCAACCGCAGGGTCTCCACCGCCCGAGTGTGCGCAGCCTCTGCCACCCTCATGGGACCCTCAGGCAGGGGGAGGTGGCGGCCGGGGAGCTGGGCCGGGGGCTCCCGCAGACTCGGTTCCAGAATCACCTCAGCCTCGACCCTCACCATGGTCTCTTGGACAGGGGCCCCCAGGACACGTTGGACCGCCCGGGCCGGACGTAAGTGGGGTCTGCAAACACCCTCGAGTGCTGGGGGCCGGGGCGGGGCTCCTGTCTGTGAAAGGTCCCGTAGACGCTGTTCACAGATGGGGGTGTTTGTGGAAGGAGGCCACGGGGCCTCGTGACAGCCGGGGGGATGTGTGATGGCCACGTCTGTGACCGTGTCGGGCATCCGTCCCTGGCAGGGTCTGACGGGCAGGCTGGGCACACCCTGGGAGTGGGAGTGCCGGGCGGTGGCCCTGGGGTGGGGAGACCCGGGCCAGCCTGGCTGGGAGGGCGTCCGTCGTGTCAGCACCGTGTCCCTCTGTCCCCAGGAGTGCGAGATCCTGGACATCATCATGAAGATGTGCTGTGAGTCTCGGCGCTGTCGGGGAGACCGAGGCCCTGCAGCCGCTCTGCTCCGGGGGTACCCCAGCTGGGGGCACGGCCGGGGCCCGGCTCAGCCTCCCTGTGGCAAGGCTCTGGCCGGTGGGGACGGCCTGGGGGCAGCGGCAGGGGCGCCCTGCGGTCCTGACCATCCTTTCGTTTCCTTTCTCTTTCCCCAGCTTGCTGTGGTGAGTGCTGCTGCTGACCTCAGAAAACGTCTACTTTAAACTTTTAGGCAGAATAACTCCTGTGGGGGATGGAATCGTGCATGCGTCCCACGCCTGCCCGCCTCCACCGCCCCTGGGCCAGCGCCCCGCCCGCAAGGTCCCGGGGTGCTGGCTGAGCCCCCGTCCTCGGATGGCCCCGCAGCTCCCTCCTTCCCCGCGGGCCCTGGGTCCAGGAGCCCAGTGAGGCCGGAAGCAGCCAATCGCGGGGGCCCTGGGAGGGCGGCGTCGGGCAGGGAGGGTGCGCGCCGGGCTCTGAGCGCCCTGCCCCCGCAGAGTGCAAGTGCGGCCCCATCGACGTCCTGTTCGTGCTGGACAGCTCCGAGAGCATCGGCCTGCAGAACTTCGAGATCGCCAAGGACTTCATCATCAGGGTCATCGACCGGCTGAGCAGGGACGAGCTGGTCAAGGTGAGGCAGCCCCGAGCCCCTCCCGCTCGGTCCCCCGCGTGCCCAGGACGGCTGCGCGGCAGTCCCGCGAGGTCACGGGAGACGCCCCTGGGGAGCGATGCGCGGCCCGACGCGGTGTCCCTCCGCAGTTTGAGCCGGGGCAGTCGCACGCGGGCGTCGTGCAGTACAGCCACAACCAGATGCAGGAGCACGTGGACCTGCGGAGCCCCAACATCAGGAACGCACAGGAGCTCAAGGAGTGAGTGTGTGGCGCGGCTGCGGGGCGCAGGCGTCTCCAAGGCCCCCCCCCCCGACCCCTGACCCCGCTGTGGGCCTGGCCCTGACCTCCGACCTCCCCCGCGCAGAGCCATCAAGAAGCTGCAGTGGCTGGCGGGGGGCACGTTCACGGGCGAGGCTCTGCAGTACACCCGGGACCGGCTGCTGCCGCCCACGCAGAACACGCGCGTCGTGCTGGTGATCACCGACGGGCGCTCGGACACGCAGCGGGACACCACGCCCCTCAACGTGCTCTGCGGCCCCGACATCCAGGTGGGCGCGCCGCGCGGCTCCCGCACGGCACCCCGGCGGCACCCCGGGCACCTGGGCCCCCGGAGCCGCCGACACCGTCCCCGTCCTCCGCAGGTGGTCTCCGTGGGCATCCAGGACGTGTTCGACTTCGTCCCCAGCCCCGACCAGCTCAACGTCATCTCCTGCCAAGGCCTGGTGGGGACGCAGGGCCGGCCCGGCCTCTCGCTGGTCAAGGAGAACTTCGCGGAGCTGCTGGAGGACGCCTTCCTCAAGAACGTCACGGCGCACATCTGCAGAGGTGGGCACCGGGGGCCGCGGGAGGTGGGGCCCGGCCTGCGGGTCCTCTGCGTCCCGGCCCGGCCTGCGCAGCCGGGGACGCACCTGCTCGCCAGGGTCAGAGCTGGCCGCGGAGCCCGAGCCGAGCCGCCGCTGGAGAACACGCGCCACGGCCGCCCCCGCCAGGGGGACCCGGCTCCTCGCGCAGGCGTCTGGCCTGCAGACCATCTTTCCCTCCTCTGAGCCTCAGTTTCCCCATTCTTAGACGGGCCAAAGCTGGGCTGGTGGGAGGACCAGGACAGTGCTGGGGCCACTGTCACCCTGAAAGGTCCCTGATGGTGTTGGTGGAGGCCGGATGGGCCAAGTAGGGGGCGGGGCCAGGGCGGATCCGGAACAGCTCCCCGCAGGTGTTAGGCGGTCGCCAGGGCGTGGCCGCACCTGGGCCTGCCGTCCACGTGCTCAGCGGCTCCTCCCAGTGGGGCGCGCAGCCGGGCTCACCGTGGCTCTTCTCTGTTGCAGATAAGAAGTGCCCGGACTACACCTGCCCGAGTGAGTGCTGGGCGGGGGCGCGGGGCTCTGGGCGGGGCGGGGTCGCCTGAGTGGTGGGCGGAGTCGCCTGAGTGCTGGGCGGGGCGCGCGGGGCGCTGGCCGGGGCAGGGTCGCCTGAGTGCTGGGCGGGGCGTGCGGGGCTCTGGCAGGGGCGGTGTCGCCTGAGTGCTGGGTGGGGCGCGCGGGGCGCTGGCCGGGGCAGGGTCGCCTGAGTGCTGGGCGGGGCGTGCGGGGCTCTGGCAGGGGCGGTGTCGCCTTACTGGTGGGCGGAGTCGCCTGAGTGCTGGGCGGAGTCGCCTGTGTGCTGGGCGGGGCGTGCGGGGCTCTGGGCGGGGCGGAGTCGCCTGAGTGCTGGGCGCGGGGCGCGGGGCTCTGGGTGGGGCGGGGACGCCTGAGTGCTGGGCGGGGCGTGCGGGGCGCTGGCCGGGGCGGGGACGCGACGGTGACGGGGGCAGAGGCGCTGGGGCGCTGGGCGTGCGTGGGGGCCACGCGCTAACGTCCCCCTGCCCTGCAGTCACGTTCTCCGCCCCGGCCGACATCACCATCCTCCTGGACGGCTCGGCCAGCGTGGGCAGCCACAACTTCGACATCACCAAGCGCTTCGCCAAGCGCCTGGCGGAGCGCTTCCTCGGCGCGGGCAGGTCCGACCCCTCCCAGGACGTGCGCGTCGCGGTGGTGCAGTACAGCGGCACCGGCCAGCAGAGGCCCGAGCGCGCGGCGCTGCAGTTCCTGCAGAACTACACGGTGCTGGCCAACGTCGTGGACGGCATGGCCTTCCTCAACGACGCCACCGACGTCACCGACGCCCTGAGCTATGTGACCCGCTTCTTCCGTGAGGCCTCGCCCGGCCCGGCCAAGAAGAGGCTGCTGCTCTTCTCCGACGGCAACTCGCAGGGCGCCACGGCCGCGGCCATCGAGAAGGCCGTGCAGGAGGCCCAGCGGGCGGGCATCGAGATCTTCGTGGTGGTGGTGGGCCGCCAGGTGAACGAGCCGCACATCCGCGTCCTGGTCACCGGCAAGACGGCCGAGTACGACGTGGCGTTCGGCGAGCGCCACCTGTTCCGCGTGCCCAGCTACCAGGCGCTGCTGCGGGGCGTCTTCCACCAGACGGTCTCCAGGAAGGTGGCGCTGGGCTAGCTGGGGGCGCCACCGCCGCCAGCCCCTCCCCACCCCGTCCCTAAGACAAGAAGCAAAATGTGACGTGAGTTTTCCCGACCAGACTGATTCGCTAGATTTGGTTTCAAAGGAAAAGCTTGAAAAGCCACGACGCACACCGTGCTGCGTCCGCTGGCTGGGCTGGGATTCGCGCCTCCCCACAGGGGACCGTCCCACCCACGGCTGCTCCAGCTCCTGTGCGCTGCCCGGCGGGCGACGCCCACGTCAGCGGCCCCTAAACAGCTGCCCCTCCGCTGTCCCCGAGCCCGAGTCTCTCCTAGCCTGGTGGACGTCATCCTGAAACCTAGAGCCAAAGCAAATCCAGCTGGTTAATGCACGCGAGGCCGGGGACTCTGTCTCAATTTTGGAAAGCCAAGGTCAGGACTTTTTAACATAAATCTTAGTGCGTCAGCCCCTCCCTGCGAGGGTGCTGAGGCAGCCCCCCGTCTGGGGCCCTGCGGCGGGGGTGGCCCGAGGACCAGCACCTCTCCAGAACAGTGGGGACGGTGGCTGCCCTCAAACTCCAGTAACGGTGCTTCTCCCTGCCCACGGGACACGGAGCCGTTTGGTGGCACAAAACGATGTATTTTATTAAAAAGAATCCAAAGCTCTTTTTCCTCAAAAGCGTGGTCTGTTCTAGATCTTATTGAAGATCCTCTCTACATGTTAGTTTTATTTTTACTCCTTCCTGTGTTTTCTCGACCATGTCTGTGTCCACAGTTTTTCCTAATAAAAGTTTTCACTCTTCTCCGTGGTCGTCTTTCCAGTGAGTTGAAGCCCCTGCGGCGTGTGCTCCGCCCCGGCCCGGCGGGAGGGAGATTCAGAGCGGATGGACGTAGGTCCGGTGCCCACCCCCTGCCGCCGGGCAGAGGAGGTGCTGCCCTTGGGGGACGCAGCCCTCACCCCGGCAGATGCAGCAGCGCCGGCTGCAGACCTGGACCAAACCGGGTCTCCGTGTCTGGCGGGGCCACTGGATCCAACCAGATTGAGCCCAAAAGGGCCCTGGCCAGGCCTGCTTTCACGGCTAAAATGTGTGCCCAGGTGGTCACGAAGGGGGTCGGGGTCCCCCCGCCGTGGGAAGGAGCCCTGGGAGGACTGAGAGCCAGGCCTTGGTGGATGGGCAGGCACTGGGGAGGCCCGGCTTCGGACCTGTGCTGGGCCTGGGCTCTGGCCTCCGCGAGGGTTTGCAGGGAGGGTGGAGGCTTGCGGGACCGCGCTGGCTCAGCCTCCAGAGAAAGAAATTCTCAGCTGTTACTGTCCCACTCGAGCTCCAGATGGGAGGGCAGGGTCAGGCCGTGGGGCTGGGCTGATGCGGGCCCGGGGGCACGGGAGTGCCTCACCTGCAGGACGTGAGGGCGTGGGGGTTGGACACCCCCACCTCATGCCACAGACACTTGGTTTCCGGTGGAGAACCACCGCCCCACACAGAACCTGCTGCCCAGACCCGCTGAACCAGGCAGGAACCAGGCAGCCGCCGGCAGGAAGTGACCCTGGCCGGCTGTCACCAGGGTCCCCGCAGTATGCAAGTCCCTCTCTGCGAGCCCCCCAGGGTCCATCCCCGGCCCCCACCCCCACAGAGCCACCCCAGGCTGTTCTCCCAGACCCCAGCTCCCTCCCCACTGTGGGAGCCGCACACCTAACCCTCACCGTGGTGGGGTCGGCAGCACCATGGTGCTTCTGAGGGGGCCGTGGTGACGCCCCTCATCGGGGCCTGTGGCTCTGCCCTGGACCACGGCGGCTCAGGCCTGGACGTGGCCTCCAGGTCCAGCAGCCCCCGGCGTGGCAGGAGCTGAGTGGGAGCCAAGGCTGGCTGGGAAGGGGCAGTCAGTTGCCTGGGAGTGAGTCAAGGGCTGGAGAGCTGCGGGGGTCCTGGGGAGGGGGTGCCGGCCTCTGCCCCCTTCCCCACCGGTCCCTCCTGTTCACCCCAGGCCTGCACACGGGGCCAGGGGGCCGTGAGGCGTGGGCCCTGCCCCCAGACCCTGGGCCAGGGTTTCTCCTCAACCTCGCCTGGCCCACGGACTGCCCCACCCCCCAAACACCCTCTGGGGGTCCCCAGGGACTCCAGGCAGCAGGGAGCGTGGGGCCACCACAGCCCTGGCCCTCACGGGGATGCAGACCCCTTGGCAGCCCGGGAAGCGGCTGGACTCTGGTTCAGCGTCTCTCACCTTGTAGAAACTGAGGCACAACAAGGGACTTCCGCAAAGCCAAGGTCCACGGTGCCTGCCACGACTATCACACGCCAGGACCCTCAGCCACTGCTGCCGAGCCTCAGCCCACCAGGCCCGGCCCCCGCGGCACCTCCTGCCTCGGGCTGGGGCTCCCCCACCCTGAATGACCGTGGATGGTCCCACAGCGCCAGCTCGCGTTCCAGGCCGTGGCCTGCGACAGCCCCTCCTCCCAGACGGGACCTAGCCCCCGAGCCCCGGGGGCCCCAGTGTCCAGAGTGGACCCACTCACGGGCTCCTGGCCAGCCCCTCGCTCTCCCAGCAGCGCGACCGACATTAGCAAGACCCTCGCCCAAAGAAAAATGTGAAATCAGAAGTTTTAGTCTCTAACCGGGCCGGACAGCCGGGAGCGCCGAGTGGATGGACACCTGCTCAGAGCTTCTCACCCCTCGCGCCCACTGGGGAGGCAAAAGCTGAGGATCCCTCTTGTCCACCGGGACTCAGCTGTGAGAAAGTAGCCACGAAGGAAACCTCAGCCCACGGGCCGGCGTCCGCCCCAGTTCACCAAAGCAACGTCTGAGGCCACCACAGGAAGCCCCGGACAGGGGCGCAGAGCCAGCTGCCCGTACCGTGAGGGGTCCCTGCCCCCCCGGCACCGTGAGGGGCCCCCGTCCCCCTGTACCGTGAGGGGTCCCTGCGCCCCCCGTACCGTGAGGGGTCCCTGCCCCCCGGCACCGTGAGGGGCCCCTGCCCCCCTGTACCGTGAGGGGTCCCTGCCCCCCATACTATGAGGGGTCCCTGTCCCCCATTGTGAGTGGGGCCCACGGCTGTGCTCCTGGTTTTTCTCTCCATTTCTGGAAACTGCACGCCGAGTAGGTTGGCCCTTCATGACGACTTGCAGTGTTTGTTCCCAATTTCGATTTTGCTTCTTTGTGCGGGGCCAAGAGTGGTGCAGGATGTTCGTATTTTAACGTAATGTAACTTCTCAGTCACTTCTCCACTGACGGAGCCTCCAGCGATATTAGAAAGGCTCCCAGGCCCAGGTTATCCGCACTTCCACGCTCTCTCCCAGCCCGCCCATGACCCACGCGTGACACCTGTACCAGGCCCGCTGGCGTGCACCCTACAGCACGCGGTGGAGCACGAGGACCCAGTTCACCTTGCCAAACGGCTGACAGAGCCATTTTTTGAAAAGTCCACCTTTTCCCCAACCCGAGGGGCTGGGGCTGCCTTTACACGAGCCCGACGTAGGTAGTGGGTCTAGTTTGGATCTTTAATCTTCCCGTCGTCAGCTGAGCTGCGCACCAGCCCGGCACCGCCAGCAACTATGGAGGCTGTACCGTGTCCCCGACGTCCTCCAAGGAGAGCCCACGCTCGCCCTGCTAACCCTGTCCAGCATCCTCCTGCCTCTCCGTGTTTATTTTTCCATGTGGAAATTTGGAATAAATTTGTCCAGGCCCCTTGGTGTTTTAGTTATAGATTAACTTATGGGCACTTGACATCTTCACGACACGGAGTCCCCCCTCCGGGAACACGCCCTGCTCTCTCACTGGTCCGGATCCACTTCGCGCCTTGCGGGTTACAGCTTCCTCCGCACAGGTGTGCGGGTTTCTTATTTCTATTCTGTCTACTACCTGGTCATCGTTGCTGTGATGACTAGTAATTTTGCTCTGTTAATTTATGTCCCGACCTTAGCGAATTCTCTTATCATTCTAGTAGTTGCTCAGTCGATTGCCTGGATTTTACCGGAACCGCAATCTGCAATAGAGACGGTTTCGCCTTTGTTTCCAAATGCTGCGCGTGTGTGTGTCCCTGAGTTTGGTGACGCCCCAGAAAGCCAGGAGCGCGTAGTCTGATCCTGTTCCTGACTCCAGTGGAATCGCCAAAAGTGTGCCCACTAAGATGCTGGTTTTTCCTACTTATTCATAAAAAGGAGGAAATAAATCTTCTTTTCCATGTGTGGAGATGATTATATAATTTTCCTCGTAGATCCTTTTAGAACCCTTGGAGCCTGGTGATTTGGGGTCGGGAGTGGAGGGGAGCAGTCCCGATTTTCCGTGCGAATGTGTCCGCTTGGACTTTCTGTGCTTACTTAATTGTGGTAAGTGAACCATAGAAAATTATGTTTTCATTCAGGTGTTCAAGTCTTTTGGCTGAGAGCTACAGGAATCTCTCACGGTTTGCTTTTCCTTCCCATGGGAAATCATTTGATGGTCAATTAAAAACATTCTTAGGGTAATCATCAGAATTTTCGTGTGGTCTGTGAACTCGATGACCGCACCGCGTCTGTGGTAAACTCCAGGTTTAGACTCCCGCGTGTGGTTATATCAGAGGATGTTCTGGTTCCCAGGACACACGCGGGCGTGTTCAGAGACACGGACGGTGCTGACCACACTCAGCAGTGGTATTGGCTCCTGCTTAGGGGTCGTATTAACAATAAGCAACTGCAAGAATGTGCGTAGCGGCAGTGCTTGCCGCAACAGTCCCGTCTGGGGTAAACTCACCAATACCGCTTAGTCGAGGCAACAGGGTGTGCAGAGTAAAACTCCAAACGCACACATAACTAACACATTTTGGGCGTATTTCCCCAACAGTTCAATTCTATTTTTTTCTGAATATCCAGAGCAACCCAGATGTTCCAAATGCAGGCGGTAACCGCAGAACTAGCCTCACACAAGCCGAGGACTGAGTTTCTCTTGGGAAAAAGAAATGGCAGATGGTGGGAAACTGTCCCCACCCCGAGAAGGTGCAAAGATCGAGTCCTACGGACAGTGCGTGGCCACGTTCATTTCTCAACACGCATCAGCCACCAACATCGTACATGGGTCCTTGTGTGGACACATGCTTTCATCTTTATCGGGTAAATGCCTAGGCGTGGAATGGCAGATATGGTGAACTTTTTTTCTTTTTTTTTAAGAGATGGGGACTCGCGTTGTCACCCAGGCAGCGGTGCAATCACAGCTCGCTGCAGCCTTGTACTCCTGGGCTCAAGCAATCCTCCTGCCTCGGGCTCCCGAGTAGCTGGGACTACAGACACATAACACAATGCCCAGGGTTTTTTTGTTTTGTTTTGTTTTTTTTAATTTTAGAGACAGGGTCTTGCTATGTTGCCCAGGCTGGTCTCCAGCCCCTGGCCCCAGTGATCCTCCCGCCTCAGCCTCCTGAGTGACAGTACCCATCGTGGTTTCCGTTCATATCTCCCTAACGACTGTTGAGGATTTTTCATGTGCTTACTTGCTATCTATGTATTCTTTTTGGTTAAATGTCTCTTCAAATCATTTTCCCATTTTTTTGAATTTAGTTGTTAGTTTTCTTACTATTGAGTTTTTGAGAGTTTTTTAATGTATTTTGGGAAAACGTCCTTTGCCAGACACATGATTTCAATTGTTTCTTCCCAGTCTGTGGGTCTTGTTTTCATTCTCAGAGCAATGTATTACTATTTCAAAAAGCAGAAGTTTTTAATTTTGATGAAGTACATCTCGTTTTTTTTAATGGATCATGCTTTTGGTATTATATGTAAGAGCTCTTGGCCCAGCCCAATATATTCTTTTATAAGTGTTATGGTTTTAGGTTTTAAATGACCTGTTTTGAGTCAATAATTGTATAGGGTATAAGATGTGGCTCAAAGTTCATCTTTTCTCATGTGGATATCCAATTGTTCCAACACCATTTGTTCAAAAGACTGTCTCTTGCTCACTGATTTACGTTAGCTCCCTTGTAAAAACGCAGCTGTAAATAGGTATGTGGGTCTACACACACGGGGACCCGCCTGTTCCATCGATCAGCCTGCCCACCTCACACCGATACCGCACTGGCCCTGCGCACTGCGGCTGCACGAGTCCTGAAATCAGGTGGTATCGGTTCCCCAACACTGTTCTTTCTCAAAGTTGTTTTGGCTATTCCAGGTCCTTTGCATTCCCATATGAATTTTAAAATCAGCTTGTCAGTTTTTGTAGATTAGCCTGCTGGAATTTCGGGGAGAGCTGACAGCTTAGCGGTGCCGTGAGCGGTTGTCTTAGTCGGTTCGAGTTGCTATGAAGGAACAGCCGGGCCGGGGCATCCACAGCGGAGTGAGGTCTGTTTAGCTCACGGTCCCGCAGTCTGCGCAGGAAGCCGGTGCAGCATCTGCCTGGCTGCCGACGAGGGCTTTTGCGCTGCATCCAAACGTCACGTAGAAGGTCAGAGGGGAAGCGGCGCGGGCGAAGGGGACCAAACCCGAGGGGCGTCCTGGCTCCGTAGCGCCCGCCCCTCAGGAGCTCGCCCAGCCCAGCGCTCTCTTCCCGACTGAGCGCGTTTAGGCAACGTCTCGAAGAAACTCCGCGACCTGCTGTTCACTCTCCTCCCCTTACCCACTTTCTGACTTTTCCTGGTGATAATTCATTCTCATTTGTATCTTAGTTCTTCGTGTGGTTCCTTTTAGAGCCGTTATTTCCTGATTCTAGAAACTACCTGTGCCTTCCCAGGGGGACCGTCCCAGCGCACTCACGGCTCTCCCCAAACCGCCTTGTCGTCCCATCGGAGTTTGGCCATTTTCTTCCGCGACGGCCGCACGGTCGAGACGCGCCTTTCCATGCCGTGAAATCTGCGCTCGCATGTTTCATGTTCCGCTTTTCCCTCCGTCTCTTGGTGAGGAGTTTCGTTTCACAAAATCTGCGGGGGGCTCACGTCGAGGTAATTTCATATCTGATGTCGTCTCCCTGCTGCGCTTTGTCCTGACGACGGCGGCGCGACATTTCTGGGACACTTGTTGACTTTTCGGTGCCTCAGTTTCCTCATCCCACCTTGGCCGGCAGTTTCCGTTCCCTCCTCGCTCCATCCCTGACTGTCGTGTCACCGCGATGTCTTCAAAGAACTTCTAGCTGCTTCCCTATCTGAAAGTGTCTGTGGGATCTCCTCCCCCTTCGGTACTTTCTCTTCCAGAATAGGGTTTTCCACACCCGGATTCCTGCGCCTTTCTCAACTTAGCTCCTGAGAAAATTAAGCCCTAATGAGCAAAGACGCCGCTGCCCATAATGAGTCAACTTGCCGTCCTGGGAGACCCGAGGAGCAGCCGCTCGGTTGTTTTCTTGCCCGGGGGTCCCGCTGAGCAGCCCCCGAGAGAGGCCGCAGCTGGTTTTCTTGGGTTCACCTCGCTCGGTTCCTGCCAGACCTTTCCTTGCTCCGACGCCGTTCCGGGCTCTCCCTGCGCACCCGGGACCCTCTGAGGGGCTGGCCCTCCCCGCGGGTGGGGTCAAGCCAGGCTGTGCGCCCTGCCTGGGCAGGCTGGCTCCGGCTTTGGTTCAATATCCAGTGCAAGGACCACTCTGCCCGGCCAGAGCACGTCTGGTCGAGGCGGGGCCCTCAGGCTCCAGGTGTCACCCACGTCTGACAGTCCCTTTGCTCCATGGTGGTTCCGCCGCTTTCCGGCAGTTGGTGCCTTTCACATCTTTCTCTCAAATCGGAAGAGAATAAAAGCTCATCTTGGGCATGGTGGCTCACACCTGTGATCCCAGCACCTTGAGAGGACGAGGCGGAAGGATCACTTGAGGCCAGGAGCTCAAGACCAGCCTGGGCAACACAGTGAGACCCCGTCTCTACGAAACAACAAAAACACACAAACCACAACGGACAGCTGAAGCCACCACACGAGTCCCCTGGTGCTTTTAGCCACTGGCTCCTCCGGCCTATTCCCTCAGGTCGTTTTGTTTTGTTTTGTTTTGAGACAGAGCCTCGTTCTGTCGCCCAGGCTGGAGTGCGGTGGTGCCCTCACAGCTCACTGCAGCCTCACACTCCTGGGCTCCAGCGATCCTCCCACCTCGGCCTCCGAGTGCTGGGACCACAGGCACGAGCCACCATGCCCGGCCCTCAGAAGGTCTTGTCTTCTCCTTTTTCTGCCCCTTGGCCACAGCTCTACCTGGCCGGTGACAAGCCACCATGGCTGCTCAGACTTTCAGTGAAGACCACGACACAGCACCTCGCCTCGGTGGGGGCAGGAGGAAGTGAGGTGAAAAAGGCTCCAATTTGAATCCCTCCTCCTCTCTCAGGGCCGCGACCCGCCTCCTTCAGGCCTCTCCTGTGGCCAAACCGGGGGAGCTCCCTGGGGCTCCGACGTCCCCCCACTGCACTCCCAGGCATCTCCGGAACATCTGCAGCACAGCTCTGGGCAATAGGTGCTCGATCAGCGGCCAGGTGCGACGATCAGCTCCGCAGGCAAGTTCCCGTCTTGGTGAGTCAGTTTCCAGGTGGACTTCAGGGCCGGCTGCAGCACACAGGCGCCGGTGCTGGGACGCGGGCGGGAGAGTGGAGTGCCTGTGAATGAGCGGCCCCCCGGGAGTGCGCCGGAGTCCAGGCCAGCTGTGTCTGGGTCTCGGAAGGAGAAGTGGGACCCGAAACGTGCCGCTTCTGGCTTTGGTCCTTGGCTGCTGTGCCGGGCGGGGCAGCCGGAGCTGACCTCTCACCCCCGCTGTCAGGGCCCCCCTTGCTATCTGACGTGGGGGCAACCATGGCAGGCCCCCCACCGGGGTAGAGTGACCTTGGGAAGCACCGGACCAGTGCTGGGCCGTGGTGAGTGTAACGGGGCGTGTTGAAGTGTCAATAAAGCCATCACCCGGGTCAATGCGCTGATGCCATGGCTGCCAGACGAAGTGACAAGGGGCGAAAACGGCCCCACGCGTGCAGGCCGCAGCCGCCCATCGCCGCGCCCTTTGTGGACAGTGTTCCTGGGTCACATCGGGACGACTATGCCTGTCCGTGGGTTCTTTCTCCGTTCCTGCATTTTTGTCCATCTTTTGCCAGGTGGTCTGACGAGGCTGCCCGAGGGCCTGCGTGCAATCCCTTCCCCCAGATGGCTCCCAAATGTGGCGGGAGGGGCCGAGGCAGCCCCCGGAGCTGCCACTTTCCTCCGGGGCGGAGCTGGGCAAGGTCTGAACTGCTCCAGGGGACGAGGGGACAACCGATGCAGGACGTTCTGGACACACCACAGACTCCCCATGAGTCGGGCCGCATCCCACTAGCTGGGGTCAGAGATGGCCACGCGGACCCCAAGCGCGGGGCTCCGTGGACGGCCGTCCCCTCCCAGCGACCCTCAGTCCCAGCCTGACCAGGCTCTCAGAGGGGAGGCTCTCGGCGTCACATGCAGAGACGTGGGCAGAGGGCTTGGGAAGGGCTTTTAACAACCCTGGTGCCAGGCCCGGCCCGGACCAAGTCAGGCCGGGAACGGACCAGGCGACCTGGGAGGCTGCCGGCGGCTGCAGGAGAGAAGCCACGGCACAGCTCTGGGGTGTCGGCGTTCCTGAAGGAGCCGGAGCCACAGAGACCAAACAAAACACTCTGCGCAAACACACATGGGGAGGAGGATGGAAGCCGCTCCTGGCCGCGCAGCTACATTCCTCCAGCCGGGGGGAGCTTCCTCCCAGGGCTCCGGGGACTTGGATTGGAAATATTAATACTTGCAACGTTGACAATCGTCCCACAAACTAATTTCCCAGAAAATGAAAAGTGCTTCAGCTTTCACCCTGGGGCAGGGGAACAGGCCGGGTGCCTTGGCTCATGGTGCGGTCCCAGCGCTGTGGCCGGGCAGGGCGAGATCCCTCGAGGCCAGGAGCTTGAGAGCAGCCTGGGCAATGGCGAGACCCCCGTCTCCACACAAAGTGAAAAACAGATGACTACGTAAAGACCAGTAACAGAAACCAGAGCCCCGGCCCTAGGAGCGAGGTCCCTGCTGCTGCTGTGGGTTTGCTCTTGCCCGGGGGGGCCTGAGGCTGAGCTCAGCAGCGTCCCCGAGGGTCCCCTCCCGAGCATCGGGACTCAAAGTCAACGGCTGTCTGCCAGGGAGCTGCAGGCCTCACACTCGGGGACCCCGCACCTGCTGCACAGTGACCCTGGGGACCCCACACACCACCCGGGGCAGAGACCCCCCACAGTGCTGCTCGGTGGACGCGCTGTGAGGGGCTTGCAGGACACACTTGCTCCCCGGAGCCTCCCCGCAGGGCCAAGAGCCCTGAGACCTGCACCTGGGAACGCTAACGCTTGCACCTGGACTGGAAGGAGTGGGTCAAGGGTGGGCAACAAAACAGTATTTCAAGGATTAAAACTAGGAACGAAGATAATACCGTCAACTGGGAAATGGCTAAACGAGTCCCAGCCCATCTGCACCAGAGAATGCCGCGCAGCCGTTGCGAAGCTGGGAGCATGTCGGGCAGGGAGCTGAGACTATGGGGCCGCACGACACTCCCAGCAGGCGGCAGAACCATAAAAAGGTGGAAAATGCGAGACGTGGGGAGGCGAAAGGGTGGGGACTCTCACACTCTGGAATGTGTTAAATGTGTGGCCCGACCCTCCCCTGGGAAAACTGGCAGATGCTGTCAGAGCCACCCGTGCACCGCCCCAGGGCAGAGCCCTCCCACCCCAAGTAAAACCAGAAAAATCAGCTAACTGCCCAAGAGAGGCATCTGAGGCGGCTCTGTTCACAACAAGCTGACAACGCGAAGCAACTCGATCGTCCAAGGCGAGCGGGAACAGGAACAGAGAGAACCAGACGCAGCAGAGCAAGTGAGAGACTTAAGCTGGGTAACGTGGATGGATCCGTGAACTCGAAGAAAGGTCGATGGAAATTACGCAAGTGGAGACGAGTGAGAAAAAGATTTTATCTATCAGCAGGATTATGGATAAGTCGAGGTGTTAACAGAATTCGTCAGTGGAATATTACACAGCAATAAAAACAAACAAAAGAGACACAACGGTGTGGCCGCACTTCACAGACGCTCCTCGAGACGAGAGGCCAGGCCCAGCGCAGCACACGCATTCGCGACGGTCACACGCAGAGCTAACGTGCGTGAGATTCGCTGAGCTGGTCACTTAAGATTTGGGCATTTTGCTGCATGTAATTATTCCTCAATAAAAAAGGAAGAGACGTCAACGATGGCTAACATTTTGTTTTTATTTATTTATTGTGCTTTTTAGTACTTTCTCGAGTTCCATATAATGAAAAGGCATCACTTCTGTTTGAAGATCAAAGTAAAAGTGTTTAAAGCTCCAGATTCCAAGGTAAACCCATTTGCGTCTACGTGGACAGTGTCCGTGGCAGACCAGGGACTGGAGGAAGCGAGCTGCAACTGCCGAGTACGGGAGATGAAGACGAGAGGGACTCCATTCCCGTGAGGACAGCAAGGACGAGTCGGACAAAATGCAACTGTGCTTTGCTGAAGGACTCGGAGGAGGAGAGGACGGAGGGAAGCGTTGAGCACTGAACCGGGAAAGAGGCGGCAGGCGCGGGCGCAGAGACGTGGGAGCCCCAGCGTTCGTGCGGGGTCTGCACAGCGCTGGCCCCGGCTGAAGAAATGACACGGGACAGGGCTTTGGGTGAACTGGGGCAGGACGGGCTGGTGGGACAGACTGGAGCGACTCTCCTCCCCCTCCAGGTTTTGCCCCAAACATGGCAGCGGCGGGCATGGCGGGGGTGGGGAGGGGGGCTAAGCAGAAAAACCGTACGGTCCTTTTCTCCCCTGCGGTTAGCGGGTCCCACACCACTGCCAGGCTGCGTCGCTCCCAGCCCCTTCCCAGCCCAACATCTACAAGCCTGTATCTAGGAATTTGAACTGTGCTAATCACAGGTTAACTCACGCGATTAAAGCCGCAACTTCTCTGTCTCAACGAGATAGTAGGAGAAGCCCGAGTGATCGGCGCCTCACCGTACCACGCTCAGAGGAAAAGCATCGCAATCGCTAAGGAAGAAATGAAACAAAACAAATATACTTCAGCCTTTTTATTCATTTATATGCAATGTGCGTGAATACAATAAAAATACATGAATCATGCCAATAAGCAGCAAAATATAGCCCGTACTTAAGAGATAATACAATCTTTAGAAGGAGATCATGAGATGACCCAGTTACTGGGATAAGAAAAGACTAAAACAATTATTGCAAATGCAGATGAACAGATGGTGTATTTCCAAAGATGAACGGGAACACTAAAAGAGAGAACTGAACAAAACAGAGCATGTGAAAGAAAAAGTCTCAATGGATGGGCTTAAATCGGGTAGTGTGGAAGGACGTATCAGTGACCTTGAAGAACGGTCAATGGAAATGATCCCAACTGGAGAAGAGGAAGGAGATTTCAAAAATATGAACAGAACATCTGTGAAATGTGGGATTCATAGCAAGTGGTCTGAAATATAAGCATTTAGAGTCCAAGAATAAGAGGAGACAGAGAATAAATAATGGGAGAAAAAATATTTGAAGAATTGACGGCCAAAAATATTTCAATCTGATGAAAAATTATCAGCCCATATACCCGAGAAATGAATGAAGCTGAAACAGCATAAATACAAAGAAAACCACACCCAGCTGTGTCATGATCAAACTGCTGAAAGCCAAATATAAAATGAAAAATCTAAAAGCAAGTCAGAGAAAAAATATGTCTTTCCCAGAGAGAACAAGGATTTTAAATGATGGCTGATTTCCCGCTGGAAACACTGAGTCACAGAAGGTGGTGGGGCAAAGCGCTCAGAGTGCCAAGAGAGAGATAAAAATCTTTGACCTAGAATCCTATAACCAGCAAAATTATCCTTCAAAAAGGCAAGTGAAATAGATATTTTCAGATGAAAGCTTTTTTAAATTAAAAAAAAAAAAAAAAAAAAAAAAACCTTCCCTGGGCCAATGTCTATATGAGTTTTTCCAACATTTTCTTCTAGAATTCTTACAGTTTCACTCCTTAGGTTTAAGTCTGTTATCCTCCGTGAGTTGATTTTTGTGAGAGCTGAGAGGTGCAGATCCTGTTTCAGTCTTCTACGCTAAGAGTTTATGAAGTAGACGCCAAGGGCAATCACAGCAACAAAAATAAATAAATGGTATTTGATTAAATTAAAAAGCTTCTGCATAGCCAAGGAAACAATGAACAGAACAAACAGACAACCTACAGAATGGGAGGAAATATTCACAATCTACACATCTGATAAAGATCTAATAACCAGAATCTACAAAGAACTCAAGCAAAACAAAAAGAAAAAAATCAAACAACCCCATTAAAAATTGGTTGAAACACACAAACAGAAGCTTTTCAAAGGAAGATAGGCAAGGCTGGGTGCGGTGGCTCATGCCTATAATCCTAGCACTCTGGGAGGCTGAGGAGGAAGGATAGCTTGAGGTCAGGGGTTCAAGACCAGGCCCCCATCTCTACTAAAAATAGAAAAATTAGCCAGGCATAGTGGTGCATATCTATAGTCTCAACTACTTGGGAGGCTGAGGCAGGAGGATCGCTTGAGCCCAGGAGTTGGAGGTTGCTGTGAGCCAGGCTGATGCCACGGCACTCTAGCCCAGGTGACAGAGTGAGACTCTGTCTCAAAAAAAAAAGCTTGATTCAAAATAAGATAAACTAGTGGCCAACAAATATATGAAAAAAAGTGCTTGACATCACTAATCATCAGAGAAATACAAATTAAAATCTCACCTTACCCCAGTGAGAACGGCTTTTATCAAAAAGTCCCAAAACAACAGATGCTGGTGTGGATGCAGAGAGAAATGAACACTCATACACTGTTGGTGGAACTGCAAACCAGTTCAGCCTCTATGGAAAGTAGTACAGAGATTCTTCAAAGAAATAAAAGTAGACCTACCCTTTGACCCAGCAATCCCACTACTGGGCATTTATCCAAATGAAAAAAAGTCATTTTATCAAAAAGACACTTGCACTAGAATGTTTATTGCAGCACAATTCACAATTGCAAAGATGTGGAATCAACCCACATGCCCATCAATTCATGAGTAGATTAATAAAATGTGGTGTATGTCTACCATGGAGTATTACTCAGCCATAGAGAAAACGAATTAATACCTTTTGCCACAATCTGAATGGAACTGGAGACCATCCTAAGTGAATTATCTCAAGAATGGAAAAACAAACACCACATGTACTCGATACAAAATTGGAACCAACCAATCAGCACTCGTGTGCACAGATGGAGGTAAAACTCAATAGAAATCATGAGATTGGGGAAGGGGCGGGGGGTGAAATCACACCTAACGGGTTCAGTGTTCACTATCAGGGTGATGGGCACACTTATTTATAACTTTGACTCAAGCAGTACAAAAGCAATCCACATAACCAAAACATTTGTACCCCCATAATAGTTTTTTAAAAACTATTAAAAAAGACTTAAGGAGCCATTTCTCAAAAGAAGATATACAAGTACAAAGATACCCAATAATCACATGAATCAACAGTCATCAGAGATACGCCAGTTAAAACCCCAGCAGATACCACCTCATACTATCAGGCTACCATTGAACAGGCTGACAACACCAGATGTTGGGAGGCACGAGGACCTGGCCACACGTGGACCAATCACGACACCGTGCCATGCACAGATTTGTGATCAATAATTTCTGTGTCCCTTTAGATAAGGTATTTTCCACAGATTGTATTTTGTGTTTCCCCTCCTGTTGCGTACTTGCAAATTCAGCCCTAAGTATGTCGTGCCTGGCATGTGGCCTCCAGGCCAGATGTGACCCCGGTGAGGTTATCACAGAGCCAAGGGAACATTTTCAAAACACAGCTGAGGATCTGACATTTCTTATAAACAGCTTCAATTTAAGGGGAATCTGCTGGACAGAAGACCGTTTGGCCTGCCAGGATCTTCATACGAACAGATCTGGTCTCTGCCTTTGCTCTGAGGCACGTGATTGCTTCACTCTGCTGGCGTTGCGCTCAGCTGGACCACAGCACCGGCGTTACACACCCGGAGAAACAACCAGGTCAACGGGGCACCTGAAACCCACACGTCAAAAGTGTTAAGTTACTGCTTTTTAGGTGAATTAATTAATTGTCTTTTCAGAGCCCTTCAAAGTACATGCTTTGTCCTGATGAAAATAAGTTCAAAATGTTTTTTAAATCCACTTTTGTAGCACCTGGCTCTAAAGCAGTAACGAAGCAAATGAGTATTATTCATAGCAGGGAACAGAGTCTGTTTGGAGGCTGCTGTGCACCCAGCGCCGGGGGAACCCGGCTGACCTCCAGCAACAGCACAGCGAATAATAAAACCTCACCCTCGTTCTCCAGCACTTGCTCAGGGATTTCTGGGGAACATTACTGGGATACTCTGGAATGAAATCATAAAGTAAGCCAAGGACTGGAATCTGGCTTTCTTCCTTCCATAAATCTCACTCACTCTCAGAAAAATAAAGGAGTTAGCTAAAACGGCAAGGAGACGCCTGACACATCTCCCAGCCAGGGATTCTCTGGGGCCCTAAGTGCTCGTGGGGAAGCAAGTGTCCCACCTCACTCCTGGCAGCGTGGAGTCTGCCTGGCTCTGGGGTAGCTCTTGGCAGCCCACACCACCCGCCTCAACCGCCTGTCCAGCGAGCTTGCACCAAGCACCTGCCCGGCATCTACCAAATGCCCAACACCTGCCATGCCCCGTAAGGGAGATGGTGACATCTTCATTTTACAAATAAGCATAGTGAGACTCAGGGACACTAGGTAGTTTGTTCAAGACCACACGACTATCAGTGACAATTTGGATTCAAATTCAGACCTGCCCAGATCCAAAGTCTGTTCTCCTTCAAACAAACATGCCATTTTGCCTGACACGGCACCGCGAACAAGGATAAAAAAAGAAGAGGACAGAATCCATGCCTTCGGTGGACACACAACCAATTAGGGAAGAAAAAGCATGACCATGAATGGTCCCTGGCTGCTCTCCCTCCACACCACCCACGGTAGCCAAGGACCACACTCCAGGGAAGAAAGGCGGGGACACAGAAGAGCACTTAACGAGGAGTCCAGAGCCTAGGCTCTCCTTGGTCTCAAGGAACTCCCTCCCTCCCTTGCCTCAAACACAAAGTAAGGTCCAACTTTAAGCAGAGACAATAGTGTCCTCCACACATATCAGAATTTAACTATAGAACATCGGATAAAAATGAAATGCCTACAAAGGAACAGTTAGAACAACAACAGACTTCTTTCAAGATGGCCAGAATCAGGAAAACAATGGATAGTTCCAACTAGCGACCTATTTTATACCCAGCTAAGGTTTTATTCAAGAGTTACAGTGTAAGAAAAACAATTGACTGTAGATGTGAACTGAAAGAATGAACGGTTGTTTTCACGTAGAGTTCAGAGAAGACACTGAGGGCTCGGGGCAATCTGTCCAGGCAGCTAAGAGCTCTCACAGCAAGAAAGGGCCTCGGGGCGAAGATTAAACCCGGGGCTTGTGGGCAAAATGTAGTCCCGGGGTAAAGACCAAGCCAAGGGCGAGACTGCAAAGCCATTGTTAAGATTTTAGTAGCTGGAAGTCAGATGCTGCTGTAACAAAAAACTAAAACTTTGCTAATTTGGGGAGTAGATGGCAGGTTTAAATCTGATGGGCTCTGAGAAGGCCATTTTTTAGAGCTTGAAGGAAAGTGGCAAAAATGTTCTTGGAAGCTGAAAGAGAGGCAGCTCTTGTTATTCTATGGTGTGGTAGTTGACAAGTCACCTGTCGTAACATGGAAAATAGAAAGTGTTTCTAATAAACCGATGATCTAGCTCAGATTCCTGGGCTGGAGCTCCTGGATTCTTTCAGCTGCTTATCATAAAATTCAAGGAGGAAGAGATTAACTGAAAAATAAACTTTTCAGTTTTCAAGTAAAATTTAGAGAAATTATAGAGGAACAGTCTTAGCCATCAGAATGTGGTTCTCAAAGTAAAGTAAAGCTTAAGGGTAAAGATCAAATCCAGGTCACTATTCAGACAACGTGGTCTCAGAGCAAATACGAAACCAAGAATGTGACTGTAAAATCCCTAGCAAGCCCCCTGCTGTGAGTGGCTAAGTGCTGCTCTGAAAAGCGCTCTGGGGACTGGGTTGGTGCCCCCTCCCACTTCTCGCCGTGTGAGGACGCAGCCAGAGGCCCTCACCAGATGCCAGCACCTTGATCTTGGACTTCCCAGCCTCCAGAACTGTGAGAAATAAATTTCTGTTCTCCATAAATTACCCAGTCTGGGGTGTTTTGTTAGCTCTGAGCCCCCCACCGCCCCAGCTCCCCTTGTTCTCAGCAGAGAGTCACGGAGCATGAACTTCCCCTGCACAGGGGGGTGTCCAAGGGAAGTTGGCCACCGTCACACCCGTGGACCTCATCTGCTTAAAGTTGACTCCTCGCAGGTCAGTGGAGAGAAGGGAGCATTGCAAACCCAGCCAGTCCAAGCCATGTGTGTGGCTCCAGCGGCCAGGAGCAGTGTCTGTCCAACAGTGTGTCTCAGCACACAATGGCAGCAGGGGCCATTCACCAAGAAGATGGGACGACCCTACGTGTGTGTGCAACTAACCACACAGCTTACAACACAGGAAGCAAAATCCACGTGGACAGACATGGAAGGAAAAGTGGACAAATCCAGAATTGTAGTTGGAGACGTCCACACATCTCTCCCGGAATAAATAGACAGAAAATCAACAAGGATGTAGAAGAACCCAATGTCACCACTAACCGACTTGATCTAATTGACATTTACGGAACACTCCACCCAAGCAGAGCCCAACACAAATGCGTCTCATGTGCACTTGGAACACTGACCCATGCTCACTGAAAATCTTGAACAAATTCAAAAGAACTGAATCATGTAAAGTACGTTCTCTAACCATAATGGACACTTGAGAGTTAAGCAACATACTTTTAAATAATCCACAAAGAGAATGTCTCCAGGGAATTTAAAAATAATATTTCACTGCATGAAAGTGAAAATACAACATATCAAAATCTGTGGTATGCAATTAAAGCAGTGCTTAGAGGGAAATGTACAGCACTACGTGTTTAAATTACAAAAGAAGAAAGATCTCAAAAGAATAAACCAAGCTTCTACCTTGAGAAACTGTTTCAAAAGGGCGAAGCAAATCCAAAGCAAGCAGGAAAGTGGTGAGGGTAAGAGCAGCCGAAATGTGCATGACGGAGGAATCCATGGAAACAAACCTGGCTCTTCGAGACACTTAATAAGATTAATAAAACTTCAGCAAAACTGAGAAAAAATGAGGGAAGACAATAAGCAGAATCAGGAATGAAAGAAGGGATGTAAAAATTGCAGACTTTGCAGCATTAAAAGGAAAATGGATTGTGAGGAAGAAAACACAGAAATTCATTAGATAAAATGGACCAATTCGTCAAAAACGCAAGCTACCCAACCTGCCTGAGATGGAACAGATAATCTGAGTAGTTCTCTAATCCCTAAAGAAATGGAATTTGTAGTTAAAATACCTTCCATAAAAGAAACATCCAGGCCCAGATGGTTCCACATCTGGTGAATTTAGCATTTGAAGAGGAAATAACACCAACTCTACCTAATACCTTCCAGAAAATAGAAGAGGGAGCACTTAGTGTGATCTATGAGACCCATAGTACCCCGAAACCAAAACCAGACAAAAACAACACACAAAAAAGAAAACTAATACTTCTCATGAACAAAGATGCAAAAATCAGCAACCAATGTTAGCAAATCAATACAGCAGTGTATGAAGAGGACTGTGAACCACGGCCGGGTCGGGTGATTCTGGAAGGCAAACGTCCTTCCGCAGACACGTGGGCAAGTGAGCTGTTGAGCGTCCACATGATGGACACCGCTGAGCAAGGTGAAGGAACCAACGGCCACACACAACAATGTGGATGGATCTTTAGTGTATTACACAGAATGAAAAAAGTCAACCTCAAAAGACTAGGTTGCGTTTACGTGATATTCTTGAAATAAAATTACTGAGACAGAGAACAGATAAGTGGCTGCCAGGGGTCAGGGTTCGGGGCAGACCGTGACTATAAAGTGAAGAATGAGTCACGTGTCCTGATTGTGGCCATGGTCACACCAATCTTTAACTTTGTGAACTACACACAAAAAAAACACATGTAAAAAACTGACAAAATCTAAACAAGATCTGCAGTTTAGTTAACAGTTTGGTACCAGTGTCAGTTTCTTGGTTTTGATCTGTTTTGACTTTGATAATGTCATGTAGTTTATTATTGGAAAAACTGGGTGACGAGTGTGTGGGAACTCCGTACTTTCTTTGCAACTTCTCTGTGAGCTCTACGGTTATTTCAAAGTTAAAAAAATAAAGGAAAGGGGAGGAATCAACTAGAACAGACACTTCACAAAGAAGAATGGGCGCGGCCAGAGTGGCGCTGTGAGCAGACACCACCGGGCGGGCCGCCGTGGGGTGGGCACAGAGCTCCCACGCCGCTGGTGGGGCAACGTGGGCTGACCCTGGTGGGAATCCGGCGGGTTCTCGGGGAGGGAAACCCGCCCTCGCCACAGAGCCCAGCCGTGGGTGCTGCATGCTCACCCACAAGAGATGGAGAGACGTCCGCACGGAGGCCCGAGCATGAGTTCACAGCAGCTCTCGCCACAGGTGACCCCAAACTGGAATCTCCCAGCTCGCGGACGGGAAACGCCCACCGGCAGGTGAACGGATGAACGACCGCGGGGCAGTGGCACGGCGGCGCCCGCACCGGGATGCGTCTCCAAGGCGGGATGCAGGCGCCAGAGGGGCACGTCGTCTGCTGCACACACGTGAACTCAACACGAAACACTCACCTGTGATTGCACAGAGCAAGTCAGTGACTGCACGGGGTGGGGCAGTTCATCGAGAAAGGGCAGCAGGACCTTTCCGGGGTCGCGGATGTGTCCTCTTTCTCGCTTGCACTAATAGTCACAGGGTTGCATACATTTTCCCGGATTCGTTAAACTGTATACCTAAAACGGGTGCATTTTCTTGTACGGAAACTATACCTCTCTGAAGCTGATTTTTAAACTCTCCTCTTGGGTTCCTAATGTCCTTGTTGGACTTGCTGTGACTCGTGGCCTCCCGCTGCCACCTGCCCACAGCCTTGCTGACCGATTCCGTGGAAGTGACTCCCTGCCCACCTCCCCCGACGGCTCAGCGGCAGGGACGGCCCCTGCGTAGGGGCAGCTGGAGCCTCCTCGCCCGGCACCGCGCAGGAAGCGGCGATGGGAGAAGCTGACTGGGCCTTCTGGAAAGGCTTCCCACTCTGAAGGCAGATTCCCAGGGTGAGGCGTTCGCTGACGCAGCGTGTCTTCTCTGCCCCCAGGACCGCGAGCCGGGGCCCCAGGGCCTCCTGCCAGCCCAGCTGGCCACATCTGTGCAAAGCTCCTTTCCAAACCCCTCGAGTGACTTCCTTGGCCAAAAATGGGAAACGTCTTGCATAACCGACACCATGGACCCAGATCCACGGAAAATGTGAGCGAGGAAATGCCCCCCGCAGACGCCCCCACAGTCAGGAGCAGCCCAGGAAGAGGCGGCCCAGAGCCCGACTTCACCTCCCCCATGACCTGGTGCATTTTGCAGCTATTTATCGGGGGTTTTGGGGAGAAAGACGAGACAGAAACTCGAAGGCCAGTTTCACGGTTTGTTCTCCTTCAAGAACGTGTCATCCACTGTGTTCTTTGCACGATGGCCTGTGGCCCCTCCCCGTGGGGGGACTTCCTCATTTATCTTTTTACCCGTCCTGCAGGCCTGTTACTCGTGTTCTGCCCTTGTTTTCAAACACGTAGATGTTTCCAGCCAGAGACATGCTCAATCCAAGATGCGAGCTTGGGGCTGGCCTGTCCCGGGGGAGGGGACGTCTGCTTGGCGGGAAGAAGTTTTGTTGGGCGAGATGGATGACCATGTTTATTTTTCAAAAGCAGGTGACTTGGGGGCCCCAGGGAGCCACAAGTCCCACACCAGGTGGGGGCAGGCCGGCAGGGGGAGCCTCCTCGGTCTGGCCTTGCCCCTGGCCAGGAGCCGTCCCTGCTGCAGCCCAGCCCCCGCACCCCCCTCCAGGTTCACCACCTCGACCCAGCTCTGTTCCTCCCACTAACGCGCCAGTGTCCGCTGGCATCTGACCTGGAAAAGAGGCTCCCGCAGCTCTGGGTGCCACCACGTGGCCGGTGAGCAGAGGGCGTCCTGTCACCCCGACCCCATCGTCAAGCACTGGTCCTCCAGGCCCAGTGGGGGCCACACTGGGGGAAGGACCCAGCCCCACAGATCCTCTGCGGGCTGCCTGCACCCCTCCGGCCAGTGGCTGAGCCCACCCCGTGGGCTGGCTGGTCCCCACCTGGTGCTCAGTGAGGACGCAGGGTGGCTGGGCTCCCAGCCCACAGAGGGTCTTTGGCGACACCTGGCACAGCCCCACCGCCTCCACGAGGGGCCCGCAGACCCAGTCCACAGCCCCTCAGCACCTGGCCGGTGGGGCATCCAGGAGTGACGCAGCCCCACCCGCCTGCTCGTGGTAGTACTAAGGTGGTATCTGTCTTTTCATTCTAACTCCCAAATGTTCTGAGTACAGAAAGTACACTGTCGGCTCTCAGATCCCACGTGGCAAGGAACCTTTATGAAATGGCAGCTTGCTGGGTGTTGGAGTCAATATGAGAAAACCCACCAATGTCTGGGAAGACTCTTCCCTCCAGCTGCACGAGGCCAGATGTTCTCCGTGGATTGTACCGACCACGTCGCGCGGTGTGGGCGCAGACACAGACCCAGAGCACAGCCGCCTCCCGTGAGGCCGGACGTTAAAGAGATCGGTAAAAATGTAGAACGGGCCACTCTTCTCACAAGTTTTTATGTTGGAAAATAAAATTTAAATTTTGTCATTAAAATATGTTAACATGTAACGGATACACCCTTGTTAATTTGAAATGAATTGCTAAATATTTTTAGATTTCTGTTCTAGTTTCTGACGCAGTAAACACTGGCAAGCACAACTTGCACAGACACGGGTCTTTGAACCCCGCGCCGCTGCCTCGCGAGACCAGGAGCGCGGGGACCGCTGCCTGGCCGGCCGGGGCCGGGCCCTCGGAGGTCGTCCCGGGCACGGGGCATCCGCACCAGACCCCCAGGTGGGAGCCACCAAGACAGGGCCCCAGGGCGAGAGGCTTCCAGGCCTTTCTCAGCATCTTTTTGCAAAAGAAAATGCCAGCCCCTCCCTTCCAAAGACCTGGCCTGTTCCCTCACCCTGCGCCGCCCCTGCCGCGTCCGCCTGCCTCCCCCTGCTCAGCCCGCGGTCCTCGTGGGAGAACATGTCTGTGCGTCCCGCAGAGAGGCAGGGCCAGGGGACTGCGGCCGGCCTCCCCTCATTCCCCAGCGCTGCGGACGGAGCTGCCCTCCCGTCCAAGTCGGAGGTTGAGCCAACACGGAACGTGGCTGGAAACAGGGCCCTTCGCAGGGATTAAGGCAGGAGAGGGCGGGGCCTGCATCGGTAGGACTGCAGCCTTACCGGGAGAGGAAGAGAGAACAGGCCGTGCTCTCTCTGTCTCTGTCTCTCTGTCTCTCTCCATCTCTCTGCCTCTCTCTGTCTCTGTCTCTCTCCATCTCTCTGTCTGTCTCTGTCTCTCTCTGTATTTCTCTGTGCCTCTCTGTCTCTCTGTTTGTCTCTGTCTCTGTCTGTATTTCTCTGTGCCTCTCTGTCTGACTCTGTCTCTGTCTCTCTGTCTCTGTCTCTCTCTGTTTCTGTCTCTCTGTCTGTCTCTGTCTCTGTCTCTGTCTCTATTTCCCTGTGCCTCTCTGTCTCTCTGTCTCTTTCTGTCTCTCTCTCTGTCTCTGTCTCTCTCTGTCTCTGTCTCTCTCCATCTCTCTGTCTGTCTCTGTCTCTCTCTCTGCCCTGTGAAGATGCAGCCACAAGCAGCCATCTGAAGCCAGGCAGAGAGACCTCCCCAACCTGCCGGCGCCTTGACCTTGGACTTCCAGCACACAGAGCTGTGAAAAAATGAATGTCTGGGCCGCACAGCCGGGGCCCTTTGTCACGGCGACCCGACCGACTGAGGCGCCTGCCGGACGCAGCAGCGCACGTCCTGTGCCCGGTTTCTCCACGGCCCTGCTGCCGCGGGGAGAGGCGGCCCTCTCTCGCACTTTGCAGTGGCGCCTCTTCTTAACTTTTATGATCAATTTTTCTGAGGTACAATTTACATAAAAGAGTACATACTTTAAGGGTACAGTGTGGTGACTTTTTACCAATGTGCCCACCGTGTAACCACAGTCACGCTCGGGCTACGGAGCACTTCGCTCACCCAGACCCTGCGCCCGCCGCCCGCCCACGTGCTCTGCGCTGCTTGGGCCGGGCTGGAACTCCACAGGGAGGGAGCCATGCGCTGCGTGCTCTCCGGGGCCTGGCTTCTCGCCCTCTGCAAGATGTTGCTGGGATTCCCGGAGGCACCGGGTGTATGTATCCACAGCGGTGGGTTGTGGTGAGCGTGTTCCACCTGCGCGTCAACCGCCCTCTTCCATCCGTGCTGTTGCTGACGGACTTTGGGTGTTTCCGCACGTTGACTGTTGTTCCTAACGCTGCTGTGAACATCCTTGCACAGATCTTGCGTGGAATGTATTTTCATTTCTCTTAAGGAATCTTTGTTTTTATTCACACGGCGTCAGTGTACACAGAAGTGCAAGTTTAACTGTAGACAAAATTGCCGAGCGGTTTTCCACGTGGCTGTGCCAGCTAAGCTGCCTCCAGCGGTGGAAAGGCGCTCTGGGTGCTCCGGCACCTCACCGCTTGGTTTGTCCTAATTTTAGACATTCCAGTGGCTGTGCAGTGGTACCTGCTCGTGGTTTTAATTTGCATTAAATTAACAACATGGGCTAACTCCTATACACACGTGTATTTGATATTATACAAATCCCCAGCCTTAATTATTGTCGCTTTATAGTAAGTCTTAAAATTAAACAGTTTAGCACCTACAATTTTGTTCTTCTAAGATTATTTTGTCTATGCAAAGTTTTTTGAATTTCCATATAAGTTTTGGAATGAACTTTTCAATATCTGTGAAAAAGACATTGACTGGGATTGCATTAAATCTAAACATCAGAGATTTAATGAGTTTTGAGAAAGACTCTAAGCTTAAAGATATTGGGTCTTCCAATTCATGAATATGGTATTTAATATAACTGTCTCCTTTTGGGTCCTCTTTAACTCTCAGCAATGATTTTTAGTTTGCGAAGTGCTGGTCTTGCACCTGTTTTCTCAGGGTTATCCCTGAGTTTTAATAAAACACACACTCTCTGATGCTATTGTAAATAGTAACACTTTGGGCCGGGCACAGTGGCTCACACCCGTAATCCTAGCACTATGGGAGGCTGAGGCGGGTGGATTGTTTGAGCTCAGGAGTTCGAGACCAGCCTGAGCAAGAGCAAGACCCCGTCTCTACTAAAAAAAAAAAGAAAGACATTATCTGGACAACTAAAAGTATATAGAAAAAATTAGCCGGGCATGGTGGCGCATGCCTGTAGTCCCAGCTACTCGGGAGGCTGAGGCAGGAGGATCGCTTGAGCCCAGGAGTTTGAGGTTGCTGTGAGCTAGGCTGACGCCACAGCACTCACTCTAGCCAGGGCAACAGAGTGAGACTCTGTCTCAATCAAAAATAATAATAATAATAATAAGACTTTGCAAATTTTTCGCTTTCCAGCTACCCAGGGCTGGAATGTGGGGCGCGGGGACTCACACCCCGCCCCGGCGGAGTCTTCGGAGTCTTCGTGTGGAGCTCGGAGGTGGGGGGGTGGCCGCCCCGCCCGCCTCGGAGCAGCGCAGGGAGAGCGGAAAACAGAGGCCAGGGCCAGGCCCGACCCCACCCAGCCCGCCCGGCTCCCGAGCCCCCGGGTCTGTCTGTGCTGGGGTCCCGGCCCCCAGAGGCCCCCAGCAGCTTCCCGGCCCAGAAGCACAGGCCTTTCCCTTCCCCGCAGAGACCTGGTTCAGCCCGCACAGGCCCCACCTGAGCAGGGCCAGCCCGGCCCGGCCGAGGGCGCAGAGGGACAGCAGCGCGCTGCGGAGAAACGGCCTCACGATGCTCCGCTCTCCACTCTGCGGCTCGTGCAGACCAGTCAGAGTCTGTGCCCTGGACCAGTCTCGGTTCCGAGCCTGAGATTCCCGCGTGGTGATCTGGACCCCGGCGTGAGGGTCCATCCCCTTCCGCATCTTCACACCTAACACGCTCTGAGACCGTCCTCCGACGCCACCAGCCCCGCCAGGCCAGCTCTGGGGACAGCCACGTGCAGAGCCAGGTGGCAGCGCGGGGAGCCGCGGACAGCCGGGCCAGCAGGTGCGGGACACGCAGAGTCTCAGCACCTGAGCGCGTGAGAGTTGGAGCCGCAGGCGGGGACAGGCTCTCGCTCAGGCGCTCACCCGGGGGTCCGGGCTCGTCCGCCCCACGGCTCGGCCCACTCGCGCCGCCTGGTCCTTCGCAGCAGCCCGCCTGCGGCTGGGCGGGCGCGACGGGAAAGAGAGGGGAGCCCGGCGCCAGGATGTTCGTACTGCACAGCCGGAGCCCAGCCACGGGCCGCCTCACGAAGGCAGCGGGAACAGCCGTGTGCCCACGGGGTGGGTGTGCAAGCGCGGGCCTGGGCCCGGAGTGCGGAGCCGGCACCGTTACCTGTGCAGCTGCGCAAGGGCTGCCCCGGGGGGGGTCTCCACTCTGCAAGGGGAGGGTCTCACCAAGTGCCCCAACCCTCCACTTGAGTCTCTGAATGGGCTGAAGTGCCAAGGTGCCCGTGACCCCAGGGTGCCCGTGACCCCAGGGTGCCTGTGACCCCAGGACAGAGCCACCCACACTCCTGGGGGACCCCGCTTTCCTGACCGGCATCGCCTGCAGATGCCCAGAAACCCGTCGGTCCCCAGGTGCCAGGCACGTCCCTCTCGTCAGTCCCGGGGTCCCCCCTTGCCCCGCAGTCCCCTTCTTGGGGCACCTGGGAGGCTGTTTCTTTTTGTCAGCCTTGTGCTGTGGCTCGTGGAGCTTTAAACAGAAAGTTGGAAGAAATGGGAAACAAACAAAAAAGAAAGAAAATGACATTCTAAACTCAAAAAACTGAGCTCACATAGCACCAGATTGAAAACTTTCTAGGAAAACACTCAATAATTCTCTCTCTTGCTTGTTTTTTACCATGGCGACCAGACCTGAGGACCCTGGTTGTTTGTGGCATACGTTACACAAACCCACCCCGTCTGCGTCGACGCGGAAACAGCTCCCCTTTGATTTTTGCCAACATCCCTCAGCCCTGACTTGGAAAGAAGGTCCTTTTTCCCTAACTTTCAACTGACTTTAGGGAGGTCCAACTTGAGACATGCTTTCACCAGCTGAGAATCTTCACGTTCAGCCTCTTGCTAGAAGTTGCTTTCTGGGCAGTCGGGTGAGTGAGCCACAGCCGCTGCCGCTGTTCTGTGGGGCTCCACGGCTGCACGTCGTGCCCGTCCTGACGCCCTCCGCACCCTCCCTCGGGAGCTGGCACTCAGGACCACGGAACGTCTTTTCTTTCCTGGACGCTGAGTCATCTCCCAAGTCGTTTGGCAACTGTCTGTGGCCCTTCGAATGTTTCCATTTATGGTTAGAATTTGCTCTTCCAGTTTGGGCTCGCAGATGGGACAGCTAAGTGACCAGTGGTGTCCCAGAGCTTCTCCCACGAGCAGAGTGAGGGCCTGGAGGCCGAGCCGAGATGCAAGCAGGCCACGGGGGTCCGCCTCTCGCTATGCTCCTGCCTGCCTCGCGCCACAGACCTCTGTCCACCGTAGCACACGAAGGGGGGAACGGTGCCCCCACACCACGGCCGGTGGTCTTCACTGCCCAGCTGTTCTGCATTCATTCAACGCCTCATACCTGAGAGACCTTAAGTCTCACTGGGCCAGGGACCCCTGCCCACCGGGGGCACCGACAGGGAAGGGTGGGGAGCCCCCGTGCTGGTCCCTGGGTGGGGTGGCCACAGCGGACACAACCCGGAATCCACCCCAGGCCCCTGGGCAGCCCATGGCACTCGCTCCTAAGACCCACTTCCACTTCCCTGGGCCTCCTCCAAATCCAGAAACTTGGCTCCCCTGTGTTCCCTCAAGGACCCAGCCCCTCGGGGACTGCTCAGCAACCTGCGGCCACAAGGCCCACTTCTCCCTGGGGGCGCTAATGAGGCAGACGCTGAACTTCTACAACCTGAAGCCCCAAGAAGGGGACCCCAGCGGGCATCAGCCGCCCCCTCTGCCAGCTACCAGTTCCTAAATAGCAGCTTCTCCCTCTCTGCCGTGGCCTGCCATTGTGTCACCCAGACTGCGACCTCCAGGAGAGCCAGGACTGTCTTCTGTGCCATGCCGGACGCCCAGAGGAAGGGAAGGAGGGAGGAAAGGAGGGAGCGTTAAATTGTGTGTTTTTGAGCTTTATTCCACATCTCCCTTTAAGAAATTCACTTCTGTGCCTAAAAAGAATGTGTACCCGTCCCAGAAAAAACAAGGCCTTCCCGTGTCTGGCAGGGCTTTCCTGTTGGACCCAGGGAGACGGGTCTGACTGTCGTCACAGCCTGGGCAGGCCCCTCTGTGCCAGAAGATGCCCACACGGAAGCACAGGGACCCATCTCCTGTGCGGGCTGTCCTGGAGCTCTCGCGCCTCAAGGAGCAAGTGACATGTCTCACCATTTTCGCGGTTGGCTGCAGAGGCTGCACGTGGCTTGCACATCTGCAGTGTCAAAGCAAACTTTTCAAAAAGTTAAAAACATGCCTCTCTCCAAATATAGTACGAAGACGTGGCAGAGATTCTCTCCAGCAGCCAATGGTGAGGCCGACCAGGGAGGGCGTCAGGGGCGCAAGGCATCAGGAAACTTTCTGGAATGAGGGTGTGGCACTCGAGACAAGACTGCTACGTCCTGCAGAACATGAAAGCCGTTCCCTCCTCAGTTATCCTCCTACTGAACAGAGATCATGTGCTTCTCTCCCAGGCAGAGTCTGCAGGCCAACATGGAACCTCACAGACTCTGAGCCCTGAATGAACGGTGATGTCAAACACAGGCCCACAGGTCCACAGCCCTAAAACCCGTGGGGCAGCTGGTGTCACAACACCCTAGTGTGGTCCTGACAGGGCTTGTCACTCATCATCCCTGTGTCTACGTTTCAAACAACCAGAGGTCATGAGCAGGATGCCAGGACGTGGACACTGACCCGGGCACCCCATGCCCCGGGTCTGTGTGGACAGGCTGCTGGCTCCTTCCTCTCCCGTTTCGTTTTTCTCACTTGTAGCCATCTCAGGAGACCAGAAGGTTGTTGCTATTCCTGTATCTGAGTGGCAGGGTTGCCTGTCCCTGCTCCTGATTTTGAACCAGTAGCAGAACGTTTTCTGTTTCTAGTCAGAGGAAGAGCTTAATGGTGCTCAACTGCACATCGAGCTCCCCAGCCCGCCCTCCAGGCACAGGGGGCCGAGTCCCTCCCCCGGCAAGTTCCGGAGGCTACAGGGTCCCGTGGGCAAGAGCGCTTGTTAAAGGCGAGTGGGCCACACTGAAGAGTCGCTGTCAGGTGGCCCCATGAGCTCTCCCTGCCGGCCCACCCACCTGCTTGGGAGGGGGCTGCTGTGGGCCCTGGACTTGGTGCTCGGGCCTCCATGCCCAGCTGACACGGGTCACAGGACTTGCAGTTCCATAAGGACGAAGACTGTCAGCATTTGGAGGAGAAAGTCAACCCAGGGGACGCCGCGGTGCTGTGGGACCTGCTTCTCCCCTCCCAGTCCCTTCTGTCCACCCTGAAAAGCGTCTCTGTGGAGCCCAGCGTTCACCCCGACTGGCCTCACTTGACCTTTCCAGGGGGAGGTGACCATGAAACAGAAGCTTCATGAGAATCCTCCCGGCCAAACTCACAGTGGAAAATGGGTCACGGGCTGCCCACGGTGAGTCATTCTGGGGCACAGCCCCGCCCGCCCCCGCGGCCAAGGTCCTCCGGGGTTTTCCAGTGGGAAGTCTCGGCTCTGACTCAACAGGGACGGGATGGCCCGTCCCAGTGGGGACAGCTGAGGAAGTCAGGGCAGCCAAACCGGAGCCGAAATAGAAGCTTACTGGCGTTCATGAGTCTGCCCAACCCACGCGCATCTCCAAGTTGGGAACTGGCCGCGTAAGTTTGGATTACATCAGGAAACATTTTCACGAAGAGTCATTTCCAGGTCTTGAAAGGTGGTTGAGCTTGAGGCGGGTGCATGCGGTGGGGCCTGCATCTCAGGCGTCGGGAAGAACATGAGAGAAACTAGGGAGGGCCTCGCGCACCACATCTGGGGAGTGAGGAGCACCCGCTTTGACAGGGAAAGTTCGGGGACGGCCCCTCACCAACTGCCGGACGTGGGGTGCCGTGGGGAGGGAGCCGCTCCCCATGTGCTTCCCTCCTCCCTGACCTAGCTCTGTCCTGCTGCCGCCACAGTCCTGGAGTCCCCAGGCTCCGTTTCAGAGCTGTCCCTTAAGCCTGCAGTCCCCAACCCCTGGGCCGTGGAACAGTACTGGTCCGTGGCCTGTTAGGGACCCAGACCTGGCTGCGCAGCAGGAGGTGAGCGGCGGGCGGGCGAGCGAAGCTTCGTCTGTGTTTACAGCCGCTCCCCATTACTCACATCACCCCCTGAGCTCCGCCTCCCCTCAGATCAGCCACCGTCTCCCACCAGACGGGACCAGATAGTTGCAGGAAAACAGCGCAGGCCTCCCACTGATGCTGCATTATGGCGAGTGGTAGAATTATTTCATTATATATTACGATGTAATAATAATAGAAATCAAGTGCACGATAAATATAACGTGCTTGAGGCCGGGAGCGGTGGCTCATGCCTGTAATCCTAGCACTCTGGGAGGCCGAGGCAGGCGGATTGTTTGAGCTCAGGAGTTCGAGACCAGCCTGAGCAAGAGCGAGACCCCATCTCTACTAAAAATAGAAAGAAATTAGCTGGACAATTAAAAAATATATATATATATATAGAAAAAATTAGCCTGGCATGGTGGCACATGCCTATAGTCCCAGCTACTCGGGAGGCTAAGGCAGGAGGATCACTTAAGCCCAGGAGTTTGAGGTTGCTGTGAGCTAGCCTGATGCCATGGCACTCTAGCTCGGGCAACAGAGTGAGACTCTGTCTCAAAAAAAAAAAAAAATAAAAATAAAAAAAAAATATATATATATATATATATATAAAATGTGCTTGAATCAT